>JAQOWZ010000573.1:0-30634 GCA_035578165.1 Stenolophus ochropezus
TAAATCTGACTTTATTTTTGTAAAAAATCTTATAAATATTTGCTTCCGCGACCGAATTTTATAATTTTTTATCATATTTTAGCTATAAGAAAACGTTGCAACAAGAAAATTGCTATTTCAAGTGTGGTAGGTATTCTAGAATCCAGCGCATGTAGCTTACAATATACATCGTTTTCATTAAAAATAGGTAAAATCTGACTTTATATTTGTAAAAAATCATATAAATATTTGCTTCCGCGCCTGAATTTTATAATTTTTCATCATATTTTATCCATTGTATAGGTTTAAAAGATTGTTTATGAATGTTTTAACAAAAATATCCATTTCAAAAATAGGTAAAATCTGACTTTATTTTTGTAAAAAATCATATAAATAATTGCTTCCGAGCTCGAATTTTTTGATTTTTCATCATATTTTAGGTAAAAGAAAACCTTGCTACAAGAAAATTGCTATTTCAATTGTGGTAGGTATTCTAGAATCCAGCCAATGAAGCTTACAATATACAACGTATTCATCAAAAATAGGTTGAATCTGACTTAATTTTTGTAAAAAAATATATAAATATTTGCTTCCGCGCCCGAATTTTATAATTTTTCATTATATTTTATCCATAGTGTAGGTCCAAAAGCATGTTTATGAATGTTTTAACAAAAATATCCATTTCAAAAATAGGTAAAATCTGACTTTATTTTTGTAAAAAATCATATAAATATTTGCTTCCGCGCCCGAATTTTAAAATTTTTCATTATTTTTTAGCTAAAAGAAAACATTGCAACAAGAAAATTGCTATTTCAAGTATGGTGGTATTCTAGAATCCAGCCAATGAAGCTTACAATATGCAACGTATTCATCAAAAATAGGTAAAATCTGATATTATTTTTGTAAAAAATCATATAAATATTTGCTTCCGCGACCGAATTTTATAAATTTTCATCATATTTTAGCTAAAAGAAAACATTGCAACAAGAAAATTGCTATTTCAAGTGTGGTAGGTATTCTACAATCCAGCCCATGTAGCTTACAATATACAACGTATTCATTATAAATATTTAAAATCTGTCTTTATTTTTGTAATAAATCATATAAATATTTGCTTCCGCGCCCGAATTTTATAATTTTTCATCATATTTTATCCATAGTATAGGTCCAAAAGCATGTTTATGAATGTTTTAACAAAAATATCCATTTCAAAAATAGGTAAAATCTGACTTTATTTTTGTAAAAAATCATATAAATACCTGCTTCCGCGCCCGAATTTTATGATTTTTCATCATATTTTAGCTAAAAGAAAACATTGCAACAAGAAAATTGCTATTTCAAGTGTGGTAGGTATTCTACAATCTAGCCCATGTAGCTTACAATATACAACGTATTCATTAAAAATATTTAAAATCTGACTTTATTTTTGTAATAAATCATATAAATATTTGATTCCGCGCCCGAATTTTAATATTTTTCATCATATTTTATGCATAGTATAGGTCCAGAAACATGTTTATTAATGTTTTAACAAAAATATCCATTTCAAAAATAGGTAAAATTTCACTTTATTTTTGTAAAAAATCATATAAATATTGGCTTCCGCGTCCGAATTTTATGATTTTTCATCATATTTTAGCTAAAAGAAAATATTGCAACAAAAAAATTGCTATTTCAAGTGTGGTAGGTATTCCAGAATCCAGCCAAAGAAGCTTACAATATACAACGTATTCATCAATAATATTTAAAATCTGACTTAATTTTTGTAAAAAATTATATAAATATTTGCTTCCGCGCCCGAATTTTAAAATTTTTCATTATTTTTTAGCTAAAAGAAAACATCGCAACAAGAAAATTGCTATTTCAAGTATGGTAGGTATTCTAGATTCCAGCGCATGTAGCTTACAATGTACATCGTATTCATTAAAAACAGGTAAAATCTGATTTTATTTTTGTAAAAAATCATATAAATATTTGCTTCCGCGCTTGAATTTTATAATTTTTCATCATATTTTATCCATAGTATAGGTTTAAAAGATTGTTTATGAAATTTTTTAACAAAAATATCCATTTCAAAAATAGGTAAAATCTGACTTTATTTTTGTAAAAAATCATATAAATATTTGCTTCCGCGCCCGAATTTTATATTTTTTCATCATATTTTAGCTAAAAGAAAATATTGCAACATGAAAATTGCTATTTCAAGTGTGGAGGTATTCTAGAATCCAGCCAATGAAGCTTACAATATGCAAAGTATTCATCAAAAATAGGTAAAATCTGACTTTATTTTTGTAAAAAATCATATAAATATTTACTTACGCGACGGAATTTTATAATTTTTCATCAAATTTTAGCTAAAAGAAAACATTGCAAAAAGAAAATTGCTATTTCAAGTGTGGTTGGTATTCTAGAATCCAGCCCATGTAGCTTACAATATACATCGTATTCATTAAAAATATTTAAAATCTGACTTTATTTTTGAAAAAAATCATATAAATATTTGCTTCCGCGCCCGAATTTTATAATTTTTCATCATATTTTATCCATAGTATAGGTCCAAAAGCATGTTTATGAATGTTTTAACAACATTTCAAAAATAGGTAAAATCTGACTTTATTTTTGTAAAAAATTATATAAATAATTGCTTCCGAGCCCGAATTTTATGATTTTTCATCATATATTAGCTAAAAGAAAACATTGCAACAAGAAAACTGCTATTTCAAGTGTGGTCGGTATTCTAGTATAGCTTACAATATACAACGTATTCATCAAAAATAGGGAAAATCTGACTTAATTTTTGTAATAAATTATATAAATAATTGCTTCCGCGCCCGAATTATATAATTTTTTTTAAATTTTATCCATAGTACAGGTCCAAAAGCATGTTTCTGAATGTTTTAACAAAAATATCCATTTCAAAAATAGGTAAAATCTGACTTTATTTTTGCAAAAAATCATATAAATATTTGCTTCCGCGACCGAATTTTATAATTTTTCATCATATTTTAGCTAAAAGAACACATTGCAACAAGAAAATTGCTATTTCAAGTGTGGTGGTATTCTAGAATCCAGTTAATGAAGCTTACAATATGCAACGTATTCATCAAAAATAGGTAAAATCTGACTTTATTTTTGTAAAAAATCATATAAATATTTGCTTCCGCGCCCGAATTTTATAATTTTTCATCATATTTTATCCATAGTATGGGTCCACAAGCATGTTTATGAATGTTTTAACAAAAATATCTATTTCAAGAATAAGTAAAATCTGACTTTATTTTTGTAAAAAATCAAATAAATATTTGCTTCCGCGCCCGAATTTTATGATTTTTCATCATAATTTAGGTAAAAGAAAACATTGCAACCAGAAAATTGCTATTTCAAGTGTGGTCGGTATTCTAGAATCCAGTCAATGAAGCTTACAATATACAACGTATTCATTAAAAATAGGTAAAATCTGACTTAATTTTTGTAATAAACTATATAAATATTTGCTTCCGCGCCTGAATTTTATGATTTTTCATTAAATTTTATTCATAGTACAGGTCCAAAAGCATGTTTCTGAATGTTTTAACAAAAATATCCATTTCAAAATAGGTAAAATCTGACTTTATTTTTGTAAAAAATCTTATAAATATTTGCTTCCGCGACCGAATTTTATAATTTTTTATCATATTTTAGCTATAAGAAAACGTTGCAACAAGAAAATTGCTATTTCAAGTGTGGTAGGTATTCTAGAATCCAGCGCATGTAGCTTACAATATACATCGTTTTCATTAAAAATAGGTAAAATCTGACTTTATATTTGTAAAAAATCATATAAATATTTGCTTCCGCGCCTGAATTTTATAATTTTTCATCATATTTTATCCATTGTATAGGTTTAAAAGATTGTTTATGAATGTTTTAACAAAAATATCCATTTCAAAAATAGGTAAAATCTGACTTTATTTTTGTAAAAAATCATATAAATAATTGCTTCCGAGCTCGAATTTTTTGATTTTTCATCATATTTTAGGTAAAAGAAAACCTTGCTACAAGAAAATTGCTATTTCAATTGTGGTAGGTATTCTAGAATCCAGCCAATGAAGCTTACAATATACAACGTATTCATCAAAAATAGGTTGAATCTGACTTAATTTTTGTAAAAAAATATATAAATATTTGCTTCCGCGCCCGAATTTTATAATTTTTCATTATATTTTATCCATAGTGTAGGTCCAAAAGCATGTTTATGAATGTTTTAACAAAAATATCCATTTCAAAAATAGGTAAAATCTGACTTTATTTTTGTAAAAAATCATATAAATATTTGCTTCCGCGACCGAATTTTATAATTTTTCATCATATTTTATCTAAAAGAAAACATTGCAACATGAAAATTGCTATTTCAAGTGTGGTGGTATTCTAGATTCCAGCCAATGAAGCTTACAATATGCAACATATTCATCAAAAATAGGTAAAATCTGACTTTATTTTTGTAAAAAATCATATAAATATTTGCTTTCGCGACGGAATTTTATAAATTTTCATTAAATTTTAGCTAAAAGAAAACATTGCAACAAGAAAATTGCTATTTTAAGTGTTGTAGGTATTCTAGAATCCAGCCCATGTAGCTTACAATATACATCGTATTCATTAAAAATAGGTAAAATCTGACTATATTTTTGTAAAAAATCATATAAATATTTGCTTCCGCGCCCGAATTTTATAATTTTTCATCATATTTTATCCATGGTATAGGTCCAAAAGCATGTTTATGAATGTTTTAACAAAAATATCCATTTCAAAAATAGGTAAAATCTGACTTAATTTTTGTAAAAAATCATATAAATATTTGCTTCCGCGCCCGAATTAATAATTCTTCATCATATATTAGCTAAAAGAAAACATTGCTACAAGAAAATTTCTATTTCAATTGTGGTAGGTATTCTAGAATCCAGCCCATGTAGCTTACAATATACAACGTATTCATCAAAAATAGGTAAAATCTAACTTTATTTTATGTAAAAAATCATATAAATATTTGCTTCCGCGCCCGAATTTTATAACTTTTCATCATATTTTATCCATAGTGTGGGTCCAAAAGCATGTTTATGAATGTTTTAACAAAAATAACCATTTCAAGAATAGGTAAAATCTGACTTTATTTTTTTTAAAAATCATATAAATATTTCCTTCCGCGCCCGAATTTTATGATTTTTCATCATAATTTAGGTAAAAGAAAACATTGCAACAAGAAAATTGCTATTTCAAGTGTGGTAGGTATTCTAGAATCCAGCCAATGAAGCTTACAGTATGCAACGTATTCATCAAAAATAGGTAAAATCTGACTTTATTTTTGTAAAAAATCATATAAATATTTGCTTCCGCGACTGAATTTTATAATTTTTCATCATATTTTGGCTAAAAGAAAACATTGCAACAAGAAAATTGCTATTTCAAGTGTGGTAGGTATTCTAGAATCCAGCCCATGTAGCTTACAATATACAACGTATTCATTAAAAATAGGTAAAATCTGACATACTTATTGTAAAAAATTATGTAAATATTTGCTTCCGCTCTCGAATTTTATAATTTTTCCTCATATTTTATCCATAGTATAGGTCCAAAAGCATGTTTATGAATGTTTTAACAAAAATATCCATTTTAAAAATAGGTAAAATCTGACTATATTTTTGTAAAAAATCATATAAATATTTGCTTCCGCGCCCGAATTTTATAATTTTTTATTATATTTTATCCATAGTATAGGTCCAAAAGCTTGTTTATGAATGTTTTAACAAAAATATCCATTTTAAGAATAGGTACAATCTGACTTTATTTTTGTAAAAAATCATATAAATATTTGCTTCCGCGCCCGAATTTTATGATTTTTCATCATAATTTAGGTAAAAGAAAACATTGCAACTAGAAAATTGCTATTTAAAGTGTGGTAGGTATTCAAGAATCCAGATAATGAAGCTTACAATATACAACGTATTCATCAAAAATAGGTAAAATCTGACTTAATTTTTGTAAAAAAGTATATAAATATTTGCTTCCGCGCCCAAATTTTATAATTTTACATTATATTTTATCCATAGTGTGGGTCCAAAAGCATGTTTATGAATGTTTTAACAAAAATAACCATTTCAAGAATAGGTAAAATCTGACTTTATTTTTTTAAAAAATCATATAAATATTTCCTTCCGCGCCCGAATTTTATGATTTTTCATTATAATTTAGGTAAAAGAAAACATTGCAACAAGAAAATTGCTATTTCAAGTGTGGTCGGTATTCTAGTATCCAGCCAATGAAGCTTACAATATACAACGTATTCATCAAAAATAGGGAAAATCTGACCTAATTTTTGTAATAAATTATATAAATATTTGCTTCCGCGCCCGAATTATATAATTTTTCATTAAATTTTATCCATAGTACAGGTCCAAAAGAATGTTTCTGAATGTTTTAACAAAAATATCCATTTCAAAAATAGGTAAAATCTGACTTTATTTTTGCAAAAAATCATATAAATATTTGCTTCCGCGCCCGAATTTTATGAGTTTTCATCATAATTTAGGTAAAAGAAAACATTGCAACAAGAAAATTGCTATTTCAAGTGTGGTAGGTATTCTAGAATCCAGCCAATGAAGCTTACAGTATGCAACGTATTCATCAAAAATAGGTAAAATCTGACTTTATTTTTGTAAAAAATCATATAAATATTTGCTTCCGCGACTGAATTTTATAATTTTTCATCATATTTTGGCTAAAAGAAAACATTGCAACAAGAAAATTGCTATTTCAAGTGTGGTAGGTATTCTAGAATCCAGCCCATGTAGCTTACAATATACAACGTATTCATTAAAAATAGGTAAAATCTGACATACTTATTGTAAAAAATTATGTAAATATTTGCTTCCGCTCTCGAATTTTATAATTTTTCCTCATATTTTATCCATAGTATAGGTCCAAAAGCATGTTTATGAATGTTTTAACAAAAATATCCATTTTAAAAATAGGTAAAATCTGACTATATTTTTGTTAAAAATCATATAAATATTTGCTTCCGCGCCCGAATTTTATGATTTTTCATCATAATTTAGGTAAAAGAAAACATTGCAACTAGAAAATTGCTATTTAAAGTGTGGTAGGTATTCAAGAATCCAGATAATGAAGCTTACAATATACAACGTATTCATCAAAAATAGGTACAATCTGACTTAATTTTTGTAAAAAAGTATATAAATATTTGCTTCCGCGCCCAAATTTTATAATTTTACATTATATTTTATCCATAGTATAGGTCCAAAAGCATGTTTATGAATGTTTTAACAAAAATATCCATTACAAAAATAGGTAAAATCTAACTTAATTTTTGTAAAAAATCATATTAATATTTGCTTCCGCGCCCGAATTTTATAATTTTTCATCACATTTTAGCTAAAAGAAATCATTGCAATATGAAAATTGCTATTTCAAGTGTGGTGGTATTCTAGAATCCAGCCAATGAAGCTTACAATATGCAACTTATTCATCAAAAATAGGTAAAATCGGACTTTATTTTTGTAAAAAATCATAAAAATATTTGCTTCCGCGACCGAATTTTATAATTTTTCATCAAATTTTAGCTAAAAGGAAACATTGCAACAAGAAAATTGCTATTTCAAGTGTGGTAGGTATTCTAGAATCCAGCCCATGTAGCTTACAATATACAACGTATTCATCAAAAATAGGGAAAATCTGACTTAATTTTTGTAATAAAGTATATAAATTTTTGCTTCCGCGCCCGAATTATATAATTTTTCATTAAATTTTATCCATAGTACAGGTCCAAAAGCATGTTTCTGAATGTTTTAACAAAAATATCCATTTCAAAAATAGGTAAAATCTGACTTTATTTTTGCAAAAAATTATATAAATATTTGCTTCCGCGACCGAATTTTATAATTTTTCATCTTATTTTAGCTAAAAGAACACATTGCAACAAGAAAATTGCTATTTCATGTGTGATAGGTATTCTAGAATCTAGCCCATGTAGCTTACAATATACAACGTATTCATTAAAAATAGGTAAAATCTGACTTTATATTTGTAAAAAATCATATAAATATTTGCTTCCGCGCCCGAATTTTATAATTTTTTATTATATTTTATCCATAGTATAGGTCCAAAAGCATGTTTATGAATGTTTTAACAAAAACATCCATTTTAAGAATAGATAAAATCTGACTTTATTTTTGTAAAAAATCATATAAATATTTGCTTCCGCGCCCGAATTTTATGATTTTTTATCATAATTTAGGTAAAAGTGTAACAAAACGCCTGATCCAGTTAAACAAATACCTACTCGTTTTGTTATTTATTTTGTTGTTGACTTGTTTCAAAATTCTTTTTGGTAATAAATAGTTCAAAGATTTGTAAAGATTTCTGAAATTTCGTTTGGCTTTTAAGTTTATGGTTATATTGCTTTAAAGGTTTGCTTCGGACGGTAATAAAACCATCAACCCTGAACGGAACCGTTTTCTGATTCTCAGAAGACGCCAACTTTCTAATTTTTGTGCATCTCAGGGTGTTGAGAATGCACCCGGTTAGAGGCTATGGAGTGCAACTTATTTACACGCCCATGTAGTAGACGACCAGTGAAATTGCGAGAATCAGAAAACGGGGATGAATTCTGTATCTTCAAGTGGGTGGACCATCTGCGGTAAACTTTTGAAATTAGCAAGTTAAGGGAGTCAGGGACAGATGGTCAACGAGTAAAGAAGAGGAGTCAATCATGACTCGTGTTGTAAATAATATTTTGTAAGTAAGTTTAAGTTTTATCCTCATATGTAACCTGTAATTATTCATTAGTAGTTTTCAACTTTTAATTTGTTTCCTCATGTTTGTAAATTCTATTTCATTTTTAATATAATTTATTGTTAAGTTTTCTTATTATTGTTTTGTTTATCCCTTTTAATCAATTCTTTTCTAAACTTAGTTTGATTATTCTAATGAAAAATAATCTGGTGGCTGCAATTTAATAATAATAATATATTCTTTATTGTATTAGTGAATTAATACAAAGGCGAGGTTCAGCCAAAGGCTGTTCTTCCACCTAACCAAGAACCAACTATCTACATATACCAAATATAGCATAATGCTAACATAAAAAACATAAAGTAATGCAAAATAGGTATGTTTCAGGACAAAAAAGATATAACAGTAAAATACAAAAATATATACTACATAATTACGGCTAACATTAAATGCATAATTAGCGATACATTTTCTTTACAAATTTGATAAATGAATTTACAGACAGAGATTTCACATCGTAAGGAACGGAGTTGTATAAAGAGGGTGCAAGATAAGAAAAGGATCCCTTAAATTTTGACTTTCTATATGCTGGAATTATATATAAATCTTTGATACGAAATGAGTAATTATATTCTCTGTATTTTAGTTTATCCAATAAATAATAAGGAGAGCATGTTTTTATAATTTTATGTACTTGACAGAGATACAATGTTTTTACGCGATTATTTATAAATGTCATATTGGCTAATTCACGATATTTACTTATGTGATCGTACTTACGTACACCGTAAGCGAAGCGCAAACAAGAGTTTTGAATTAATGTAATTCTATTTTTATCTGTTTCCGTCAAGTTTGGTATATAGGAACAAGCACAATAGTCAAAAGTGGGTAGTATAAGGGCATATATCAAACGTAATTTTACATTAATAGCAAGATCATGTCTGAATTGGTATAGATGACGCAATTTAAGTCTCGCAGCAGTAAGCTTTTTATTCAAATGTTCTTGAAATTTTAAATTTTCATCTATTATCAACCCTAAAACATTTACTGATGAACTGCGTTTAAGTATTGTGCCATCTAATATTATATCAGGAAACGAATCTCTGTTTCCAACTATTATGAAGGAGGATTTATTCGCATTAATTTTGAGTCCATTATTATTTATCCAAACAGATAATTTGTCAAGTTCATCGTTAACAACTTTACATTGTTCAAGTATTTTAGAAGGATGTATCGATGCTAGGATTGTAGTATCATCAGCATATGAATGTGGAGTTGCAAAATTTAGAACAGATGGCATGTCGGCTATATAGATTAAGAAAAATTACGGCCCCAAGATTGATCCTTGAGGTACCCCACAATCAAGGCTATAAAGACGTGAAATTGATGTTAGAAAACAGACCTGGAAGTTTCTGGCATTGAAATAATTTGTACACCATTCAACTGCACTGTCAGAAAAATTATAATATTTTAACTTAGCAATTAACATATTGTAGTTGACCATGTCAAATGCTTTAGTGAAATCTATTTGAATCAATAAGGAAATGTACGATTTATCGAAATTGTTTAATAAAATGTCAATTATATTCAAAAGACATGTGTTGGTACTGTGTCCAGTCCCAAATCCAGACTAGTTCATAGGCAAGATATTTTTTTCAACTACATAATCCATAATTTGAGAATAACAAATTTTTTCGAGAACCTTCGACATTGTAGGTAGGATACTTATTGGTCGTAAATCATCAAAACTAGCACATTCTTTACGCTTCGGTATTGGTTTTATAATAGCTGTTTTCCAATCATCGGGTATAACAGCTTCCAAAATGCACGTATTAACTATGTGGGTAATGTAATCAGCTATTTTAGGTAGGATAATTAAGATCATTTTTAAGGAAATATCATCAACTCCAACAGCATTGGATTTAAGATTTCTCAAAATATTAACTACTGTATCCGTGTCCACAGTTTTGAAAAAAAATTGCTGGTCAGGGTTCTCCTTGTATTTATTATTCAAATAAGAATTTAATGTATCGTTATTTATGTCAGTTGTACAAATATTATTTAAAAGGTACTCAGCATAACCTTTAGGATCACATAAATGTTCTGGTATGTGCTTTGCTGATTTCTTATTCACTCCCACTTTATCTAAATTTTTCCATAATTTTTTACTGTTCTGGATATTATTGTTAATTTCGCATTCAAGAAAAATTTGCTTTTCTTTACGTATAGCTGCTGTAGTAAGATTGCGTAATTGTTTGTAATACGAAAGTTTTGCATCAGTTTTATTTTTTTTGTATTCAATGAATGCCTTATCTCTTTTCTTTTGCATTATTTTATTTACGGGTGTAATCCAAGGACAGCAGTTACCAGTAATTTTTATAGATTTGATAGGAGCATGCTTATTAAATAAGGATAAAATGTTGGTATTTAAAAAATTTAATTTATCATTAATATTATTGATCAGAACAATATTATTCCAATTAACTTTCTCGAATTCAGCAAAGAACATTTCAGAATTGAAATTGTAAAAATCTCTGTAAGTAATTAATTTTTGAGGGGGAACACATTTTGGCAGATTCAGTACACAATATACACCAAAGTGATCTGAAAAATCGGTACAGTCTATAACTCCCGCATGGGAACTTATATTTTCATTTGACACTGCAATAATGTCTAACAGAGTTTTGGAAGCAGGACGTGTATAATCTCTTATTAATTGGTGCATATTGTGTGCAGCTAATACATTCGTAAAGAATGTTGAGCGAGTGTCTTTTACCAAAAGATTAATATTGATATCACCTGTAAGGATTACATCATCTGCCTGTATTAAATATTCTGCCAAAAGTGGATCTAAAATTGACAATTCATTGTAAAATTTAGAGTGTGGATTATAAAGTACACCTAGAATTAATTCATATTTGTTAACAGAAATTTGTATCCACAAATGTTCCACATTGTCACATTTGAATGATGAAGTGTCCAAAATTTTACAATGTATGCCACTGCGAACATAGAAAGCGACGCCTCCACCACGTTTATTCAATCTTTCAGTACTAATGAGATCATAATTTTCAATGTAAAATAATTGTGGAGGTGAAGTTTCACTAAACCATGTTTCACTTACAGCTAAAATATCAAAATCATAATCATGTAAGAAATCCTTAAATGTAGTAAAACAATTATTGAGCGATTGAGCATTAATATGTCCAAATGTAAACCTACTATATAATTTTGCATTACAAACAGCTGTGTTTGACATAAAAGTATAAAAAAATACACAAAGAAACGAACAAACCAAAACTAGCGTCAAGAGTTCATTGCACCCATGCATGTTCTGACACTGATCATTGTAACTTCTTATAAATAAAAAACGATATTGCTTAAAGAGAGTCACATTTAAAGAACATTATAATAAATAGCACGAAATTATGAACTCACTTTTTTTAAATTTAGATCACTAAAATTGTTAATATAGATCTTTTTATCTTTATTAATTTCAGACTTTGAATTCACACATACACGGCCATCATATGACCACACATTCTTGAAACCGAACTGATCTGCGGCGGCCTTGAATAATTCGAGCCTACTTTTTGAAAGATCTTCACGGATAGTGATACCAGTACCTTTTAGCATTTTCTTCACACTAAAAACAGCATTCCTTGTCCGGTAGCTTACAAATTTTACAATTATTGGTCGATGTTTATTATTTGAAGGCCTTCCTGTACGATGACATCTATCAATATCATTTTTGAACAATGTCACATTCAATTTATTTCGGCATAATTCTACTACTTGATCATCCACAGATTCATTTTTCAATTCAGGTACACCAAAAATGCACAGATTATTTCGGCGCGTATACTGTTCCAGATTATTAACAGATTTTTCACAACTTTCGCATGCAAACTTTAAATCAGTGTTTTCTTGTTTTATTGCCTTTATTTCGTCTTCTAAGCACTTTATTTTTTCACTAAACACTTTCTCCACCGCCGCTGTCACATTGATCACAATTAATTCTATGAACTCTTTGTTTGTACTCAAGTTATGAAATGAGTCAGTAATCATTTTAGAAATGGTACTACGGTCGTCACGAGAAAGCATTTTGGATATCACTTTAAAAAGAAAAAAAAAAGCTGATTTAAATCACTTAAAGCAAAAAATATCGGATTCTGCAGAACACACAATAAACACGTCTAGCACAGTCGAACGCTCATACTTGATATTTAAATTCTACCATTTCGACATTTTTATTCCAAATTCATAAATAACTTTTTATAAAATTAAAACTCAAAATTCAATCATCCAAAATTCAAAATTTAAAAATTCTCGTTCTCTCATTGGTACAAATGGTGGCGAGCGGTGAGATTCGAATATTCCGGTAGGCAAGCTCGTTTGAATTTGAGTTAGAAATTCTAGTAGCCACGCTCATTTTAATTTAGTTTAAAGACAATACAAAATTTAGTTACAATGAATCAACCATCATTGTTTGATATTTTTAATGGTGTAACAACTTTTGGTGGTGAAGACCATGAATGTGTTGAAAAATTCATCACAAATTTAGAAAATGTTCAGAAAAAGACTAATATTTCGTTTAAAAGATTACAAGCTCTTGGTTGTATACATTGTACAGGGAAAGCAAAGCGATATGTATTTTTAAATGCTGAGAAATTGCGGGGAGATTGGGAACTTTTTAAAAAACTGATAAGACAAAGATTTGAGAAAATTAATTTTGATGATGTTTCGGAAAATATTAGACCTGCGAAAGTTTTTGAGTCAAATGTACAAATTCAAAATTATTCCCAATCTCAGAGAACTCCGGTAGAAAATTTTACACATCAAAATTTAAATTCAGAAATTAGCGCAGGAAATTTTCAAAATTATCGGGGTAGAATTCCTTTAAAAGAACTGATGTGTTTTCGATGCGAGAAAATGGGACATATGCAATGGAACTCTCCCACAAAATTTGCGAATCGTATGTGCTTCAAGTGTGAAAACATGGGGCACATACAGAAAGATTGTCCGGTGAAGGAATCGTCCCGAATAGTAGAACAAATAGTAGAAAAAACGGTTACATGTGAGGAAAAACAAAAATTAGATAATTTGAGTAATAAGTATGTGTGTATGAGTGATGAAAATAAGAGTGTTAGTTACAATGGTTTAAGTGATAGTAGTGATAAAAGTGTTTACCCGGACTCGAACAATAAATATAAAGAAAGTGAGTGTGAAGAAGAGACAGTGATCTGCACCGATGATGAGCTGAACTACGCGGAGGAGAGAGACGACAATTTCGATCCAACAAGGAGTTCAGTCCATAGCGTCGAAGAGAAGCCAGAGAACGGCGTCGAGGTAGAGGCAACTAGGACAACAGAAGTAGAACAGGTAAACGACTCTACGAATTGTGCAAGTTTAGAGGAGGAGAGTACGGTGGAGTATGGCTCAGAAAAGGCACCTGTGAGAGATGATTCTGGCGCGAGACTCGCAGAATTCAGGGAAACGGCTAAAGAAGAACATACTGCCATATCTCCCGTGATGGAATTAATCGTAGAGATCGTTTACACAGCAGTTGAGAAGAAATGTTTATCAGCGAGTAATGTTGTAAAGTACGCGGTGTGTTGTCCTAGTGGAGACGTCGGCGATGTCGTGAAATCCCAGATGAAGAAAAGTTCGAGCAACCGACCCAGCGAGAAGCGAAAAGATGGACAAAGGCGAGGCCATAAAACCCGGGCGCGTGGCGGTACTTACCATCGGCCCAGGTGGAAGAGTAGCGGTCAGGTTTCGGATTCGGACGGAAAACACGTGATTAAAGAAAGAAGAATACAAAAGAAAGGTAAGCGATTATTTTTTAAAATAAAGAAAAAAGTTAAAAATAGATTAGTTGATAAATTTATAACGAAGGCTTCGAAATTAAGTATAAACATTAGAACAAACAAACATTTTATATTAAAAAGAAACCATAGAGTTAGAAATAACAATGTTAGTAGAAAACTATTTCATATAAAATTTTTATTAGAAGAAAAAGACTTTAAGAATTATTTGGCACTAAAATTTGGAAAAGTAAATTATTTAACAGTAAAAGCACGAGTATTTGACTACCACGTTTATAAAAGCCGAAAACGTCCCAGGTAAAATGGGATTTCGGTTGTTTTGCATTGTATCGGGTAATCAGGTCATAAAAGTTGTATGCATCCAGGATATTGGCACCCCTGCCCGTGTGATAGCCAACGTGTATCTTAGGCTGGGAGATGAATGATGATAATTAGATGCCATAAAATGCCTTCCAAGCTAAGATCCGCGGTAAAGTTATTAGAATAAATTCAGGAAGTTAGAAGTTTTTTTTGTTGAGACAATATATATTGCCATTATAATTTAGTGAGAATTAATTGGAAATAAATTAAGTATCGGTTTATAGTTAGTTGACGATTTAGATAATTAAAAAAAAGAAATAAATATATGTTAAAATTAGAGATATTGGAGTAAAATAATTGCAGAAGAAAGTAAATTTAGATAAAAAAAATTAGATAGTAATAAAATTAATTATATATAAGCGTATACTGTTCCAGATTATTAACAGATTTTTCACAACTTTCGCATGCAAACTTTAAATCAGTGTTTTCTTGTTTTATTGCCTTTATTTCGTCTTCTAAGCACTTTATTTTTTCACTAAACACTTTCTCCACCGCCGCTGTCACATTGATCACAATTAATTCTATGAACTCTTTGTTTGTACTCAAGTTATGAAATGAGTCAGTAATCATTTTAGAAATGGTACTACGGTCGTCACGAGAAAGCATTTTGGATATCACTTTAAAAAGAAAAAAAAAAGCTGATTTAAATCACTTAAAGCAAAAAATATCGGATTCTGCAGAACACACAATAAACACGTCTAGCACAGTCGAACGCTCATACTTGATATTTAAATTCTACCATTTCGACATTTTTATTCCAAATTCATAAATAACTTTTTATAAAATTAAAACTCAAAATTCAATCATCCAAAATTCAAAATTTAAAAATTCTCGTTCTCTCATTGGTACAAATGGTGGCGAGCGGTGAGATTCGAATATTCCGGTAGGCAAGCTCGTTTGAATTTGAGTTAGAAATTCTAGTAGCCACGCTCATTTTAATTTAGTTTAAAGACAATACAAAATTTAGTTACAATGAATCAACCATCATTGTTTGATATTTTTAATGGTGTAACAACTTTTGGTGGTGAAGACCATGAATGTGTTGAAAAATTCATCACAAATTTAGAAAATGTTCAGAAAAAGACTAATATTTCGTTTAAAAGATTACAAGCTCTTGGTTGTATACATTGTACAGGGAAAGCAAAGCGATATGTATTTTTAAATGCTGAGAAATTGCGGGGAGATTGGGAACTTTTTAAAAAACTGATAAGACAAAGATTTGAGAAAATTAATTTTGATGATGTTTCGGAAAATATTAGACCTGCGAAAGTTTTTGAGTCAAATGTACAAATTCAAAATTATTCCCAATCTCAGAGAACTCCGGTAGAAAATTTTACACATCAAAATTTAAATTCAGAAATTAGCGCAGGAAATTTTCAAAATTATCGGGGTAGAATTCCTTTAAAAGAACTGATGTGTTTTCGATGCGAGAAAATGGGACATATGCAATGGAACTCTCCCACAAAATTTGCGAATCGTATGTGCTTCAAGTGTGAAAACATGGGGCACATACAGAAAGATTGTCCGGTGAAGGAATCGTCCCGAATAGTAGAACAAATAGTAGAAAAAACGGTTACATGTGAGGAAAAACAAAAATTAGATAATTTGAGTAATAAGTATGTGTGTATGAGTGATGAAAATAAGAGTGTTAGTTACAATGGTTTAAGTGATAGTAGTGATAAAAGTGTTTACCCGGACTCGAACAATAAATATAAAGAAAGTGAGTGTGAAGAAGAGACAGTGATCTGCACCGATGATGAGCTGAACTACGCGGAGGAGAGAGACGACAATTTCGATCCAACAAGGAGTTCAGTCCATAGCGTCGAAGAGAAGCCAGAGAACGGCGTCGAGGTAGAGGCAACTAGGACAACAGAAGTAGAACAGGTAAACGACTCTACGAATTGTGCAAGTTTAGAGGAGGAGAGTACGGTGGAGTATGGCTCAGAAAAGGCACCTGTGAGAGATGATTCTGGCGCGAGACTCGCAGAATTCAGGGAAACGGCTAAAGAAGAACATACTGCCATATCTCCCGTGATGGAATTAATCGTAGAGATCGTTTACACAGCAGTTGAGAAGAAATGTTTATCAGCGAGTAATGTTGTAAAGTACGCGGTGTGTTGTCCTAGTGGAGACGTCGGCGATGTCGTGAAATCCCAGATGAAGAAAAGTTCGAGCAACCGACCCAGCGAGAAGCGAAAAGATGGACAAAGGCGAGGCCATAAAACCCGGGCGCGTGGCGGTACTTACCATCGGCCCAGGTGGAAGAGTAGCGGTCAGGTTTCGGATTCGGACGGAAAACACGTGATTAAAGAAAGAAGAATACAAAAGAAAGGTAAGCGATTATTTTTTAAAATAAAGAAAAAAGTTAAAAATAGATTAGTTGATAAATTTATAACGAAGGCTTCGAAATTAAGTATAAACATTAGAACAAACAAACATTTTATATTAAAAAGAAACCATAGAGTTAGAAATAACAATGTTAGTAGAAAACTATTTCATATAAAATTTTTATTAGAAGAAAAAGACTTTAAGAATTATTTGGCACTAAAATTTGGAAAAGTAAATTATTTAACAGTAAAAGCACGAGTATTTGACTACCACGTTTATAAAAGCCGAAAACGTCCCAGGTAAAATGGGATTTCGGTTGTTTTGCATTGTATCGGGTAATCAGGTCATAAAAGTTGTATGCATCCAGGATATTGGCACCCCTGCCCGTGTGATAGCCAACGTGTATCTTAGGCTGGGAGATGAATGATGATAATTAGATGCCATAAAATGCCTTCCAAGCTAAGATCCGCGGTAAAGTTATTAGAATAAATTCAGGAAGTTAGAAGTTTTTTTTGTTGAGACAATATATATTGCCATTATAATTTAGTGAGAATTAATTGGAAATAAATTAAGTATCGGTTTATAGTTAGTTGACGATTTAGATAATTAAAAAAAAGAAATAAATATATGTTAAAATTAGAGATATTGGAGTAAAATAATTGCAGAAGAAAGTAAATTTAGATAAAAAAAATTAGATAGTAATAAAATTAATTATATATAAGCGTATACTGTTCCAGATTATTAACAGATTTTTCACAACTTTCGCATGCAAACTTTAAATCAGTGTTTTCTTGTTTTATTGCCTTTATTTCGTCTTCTAAGCACTTTATTTTTTCACTAAACACTTTCTCCACCGCCGCTGTCACATTGATCACAATTAATTCTATGAACTCTTTGTTTGTACTCAAGTTATGAAATGAGTCAGTAATCATTTTAGAAATGGTACTACGGTCGTCACGAGAAAGCATTTTGGATATCACTTTAAAAAGAAAAAAAAAAGCTGATTTAAATCACTTAAAGCAAAAAATATCGGATTCTGCAGAACACACAATAAACACGTCTAGCACAGTCGAACGCTCATACTTGATATTTAAATTCTACCATTTCGACATTTTTATTCCAAATTCATAAATAACTTTTTATAAAATTAAAACTCAAAATTCAATCATCCAAAATTCAAAATTTAAAAATTCTCGTTCTCTCATTGGTACAAATGGTGGCGAGCGGTGAGATTCGAATATTCCGGTAGGCAAGCTCGTTTGAATTTGAGTTAGAAATTCTAGTAGCCACGCTCATTTTAATTTAGTTTAAAGACAATACAAAATTTAGTTACAATGAATCAACCATCATTGTTTGATATTTTTAATGGTGTAACAACTTTTGGTGGTGAAGACCATGAATGTGTTGAAAAATTCATCACAAATTTAGAAAATGTTCAGAAAAAGACTAATATTTCGTTTAAAAGATTACAAGCTCTTGGTTGTATACATTGTACAGGGAAAGCAAAGCGATATGTATTTTTAAATGCTGAGAAATTGCGGGGAGATTGGGAACTTTTTAAAAAACTGATAAGACAAAGATTTGAGAAAATTAATTTTGATGATGTTTCGGAAAATATTAGACCTGCGAAAGTTTTTGAGTCAAATGTACAAATTCAAAATTATTCCCAATCTCAGAGAACTCCGGTAGAAAATTTTACACATCAAAATTTAAATTCAGAAATTAGCGCAGGAAATTTTCAAAATTATCGGGGTAGAATTCCTTTAAAAGAACTGATGTGTTTTCGATGCGAGAAAATGGGACATATGCAATGGAACTCTCCCACAAAATTTGCGAATCGTATGTGCTTCAAGTGTGAAAACATGGGGCACATACAGAAAGATTGTCCGGTGAAGGAATCGTCCCGAATAGTAGAACAAATAGTAGAAAAAACGGTTACATGTGAGGAAAAACAAAAATTAGATAATTTGAGTAATAAGTATGTGTGTATGAGTGATGAAAATAAGAGTGTTAGTTACAATGGTTTAAGTGATAGTAGTGATAAAAGTGTTTACCCGGACTCGAACAATAAATATAAAGAAAGTGAGTGTGAAGAAGAGACAGTGATCTGCACCGATGATGAGCTGAACTACGCGGAGGAGAGAGACGACAATTTCGATCCAACAAGGAGTTCAGTCCATAGCGTCGAAGAGAAGCCAGAGAACGGCGTCGAGGTAGAGGCAACTAGGACAACAGAAGTAGAACAGGTAAACGACTCTACGAATTGTGCAAGTTTAGAGGAGGAGAGTACGGTGGAGTATGGCTCAGAAAAGGCACCTGTGAGAGATGATTCTGGCGCGAGACTCGCAGAATTCAGGGAAACGGCTAAAGAAGAACATACTGCCATATCTCCCGTGATGGAATTAATCGTAGAGATCGTTTACACAGCAGTTGAGAAGAAATGTTTATCAGCGAGTAATGTTGTAAAGTACGCGGTGTGTTGTCCTAGTGGAGACGTCGGCGATGTCGTGAAATCCCAGATGAAGAAAAGTTCGAGCAACCGACCCAGCGAGAAGCGAAAAGATGGACAAAGGCGAGGCCATAAAACCCGGGCGCGTGGCGGTACTTACCATCGGCCCAGGTGGAAGAGTAGCGGTCAGGTTTCGGATTCGGACGGAAAACACGTGATTAAAGAAAGAAGAATACAAAAGAAAGGTAAGCGATTATTTTTTAAAATAAAGAAAAAAGTTAAAAATAGATTAGTTGATAAATTTATAACGAAGGCTTCGAAATTAAGTATAAACATTAGAACAAACAAACATTTTATATTAAAAAGAAACCATAGAGTTAGAAATAACAATGTTAGTAGAAAACTATTTCATATAAAATTTTTATTAGAAGAAAAAGACTTTAAGAATTATTTGGCACTAAAATTTGGAAAAGTAAATTATTTAACAGTAAAAGCACGAGTATTTGACTACCACGTTTATAAAAGCCGAAAACGTCCCAGGTAAAATGGGATTTCGGTTGTTTTGCATTGTATCGGGTAATCAGGTCATAAAAGTTGTATGCATCCAGGATATTGGCACCCCTGCCCGTGTGATAGCCAACGTGTATCTTAGGCTGGGAGATGAATGATGATAATTAGATGCCATAAAATGCCTTCCAAGCTAAGATCCGCGGTAAAGTTATTAGAATAAATTCAGGAAGTTAGAAGTTTTTTTTGTTGAGACAATATATATTGCCATTATAATTTAGTGAGAATTAATTGGAAATAAATTAAGTATCGGTTTATAGTTAGTTGACGATTTAGATAATTAAAAAAAAGAAATAAATATATGTTAAAATTAGAGATATTGGAGTAAAATAATTGCAGAAGAAAGTAAATTTAGATAAAAAAAATTAGATAGTAATAAAATTAATTATATATAAGTACGGAAGTTAAGACAAAAGTACTATGTAAATTCAGGGAATTAATTGGATATATAAAAAAAAATGTTAAATGGAACATAGATACTGGTCAGACATTTTTGTTGCAGCCCTATATCCCGTCAAACTGCTAGATGATGATGATCTAGGAACCTTCGTACATCGATGGCGAGCATAATCGGCCTGCAGAGATCCTATTCGAGTTTGACATCTCCGTGTGTTCATGGTTGCTGAAGTCAAGTCAGGGTGCCGCAAGAGTTGCTGGTTGCAGTAAGAGCAGAGAACTGGAGGAGGCAACGGAGATGAAGCCAACTTTTGTCAAGCTACGAAGAGATATCAGCCACCGCAGCCATCGAGTATGGGGAATACCTGGAGGTCGGAGTCTAGCAGAGGGGAATGTTTAAGTTATAGTTTCTTGGAGAAATATAACTTAATTTAAGGGGAAAGGAGTTGTAACAAAACGTCTGATCCAGTTAAACAAATAACTACTCGTTTTGTTATTTATTTTGTTGTTGACTTGTTTCAAAATTCTTTTTGGTAATAAATAGTTCAAAGATTTGTAAAGATTTCCGAAATTTCGTTTGGCTTTTAAGTTTACAGTTATATAGCTTTAAAGGTTTGCTTCGGACGGTAATAAAACCATCAACCCTGAACGGAACCGTTTTCTGATTCTCAGAAGACGCCAACTTTCTAATTTTTGTGCATCTCAGGGTGTTGAGAATGCACCCGGTTAGAGGCTATGGAGTGCAACTTATTTACACGCCCATGTAGTAGACGACCAGTGAAATTGCGAGAATCAGAAAACGGGGATGAATTCTGTATCTTCAAGTGGGTGGACCATCTGCGGTAAACTTTTGAAATTAGCAAGTTAAGGGAGTCAGGGACAGATGGTCAACGAGTAAAGAAGAGGAGTCAATCATGACTCGTGTTGTAAATAATATTTTGTAAGTAAGTTTAAGTTTATTCCTCACTTGTAACCAATAATTAGTAATTTTAACTTGTTGTAATTCTATTTCATTTTTAATATATTTTATTGTTAAGTTTTCTTATTATCGCTTTGCTTATCCCTATTAATTAATTCTTATTCCTAAAATTAGTTTGATTATTCTAATTAAAAATAATCTGGTGGCAGCAATTTAAATTCTACAAATTTCTATATTTTAATTCCAAATTCATAAACTACGTTTATAAAATTAAACCCCAAAATTCAATAATCAAAATTTTCATTTTCCCATTGTTACAAAAAAAAACATTGCAACAAGAAAATTGTTATTTAAAGTGTGGTAGGTATTCTAGAATCCAGCCAATGAAGCTTACAATATACAAAGTATTCATCAAAAATAGGTAAAATCTGACTTAATTTTAGTAAAAAATTATATAAATATTTGCTTCCGCGCCCGAATTTTATAATTTTTCATTATATTTTATCCAAAGTAAAGGTCCAAAACCATGTTTATGATTGTTTTAACAAAAATATCCATTTAAAAAATAGGTAAAATCTGACTTTATTTTTGTAAAAAAACATATAAATAATTGCTTCCGCGCCCGAATTTTATAATTTTTCATCATATTTTAGCTAAAAGAAAACATTGCAACAAGAAAATTGCTATTTCAAGTGTGGTGGTATTCTAGAATCCAGCCAATAAAGCTTACAATATGCAACGTATTCATCAAAAATAGGTAAAATCTGACTTTTATTTTTGTAAGACATCATATAAATATTTGTTTCCGCGACCGAATTTTATAAATTTTCATCAAATTTTAGCTAAAAGAACACATTGCAACAAGAAAATTGCTATTTTAAGTGTGGTAGGTATTCTAGAATCGAGACCATGTAGCTTACAATATACAACGTATTTATTAAAAATAGGTAAAATCTGACTTTATTTTTGTAAAAAATCATATAAATATTTGCTTCCGCGCCCGAATTTTATAATTATTCACCATATTTTATCCATAATATAGGTCCAAAAGCATGTTTATGAATGTTTTATGAATGTTTTAACAAAAATATCCATTTTAAGAATAGGTAAAATCTGACTTTATTTTTGTAAATAGTCATATAAATATTTGCTTCTGCGCCTGAATTTTATAATTTTTCATCATATTTTAGCTAAAAGAAAACATTGCAACAAGAAAATTGCTATTTGAAGTGTGGTAGATATTCTAGAATCCAGCCAATGAAGTTTACAATATGCAACGTATTTATCAAAAATAGGTAAAATCTGACATTATTTTTGTAAAAGAACACATTGCAACAAGAAAATTGCTATTTCAAGTGTGATAGGTATTCTAGAATCCAGCCCATGTAGCTTACAATATACAACGTATTCATTAAAAATAGGTAAAATCTGACTTTATTTTTGTAAAAAATCATATAAATATTTGCTTCCGCGCCCGAATTTTATAATTTTTCAAAATATTTTATCCATAGTATAGGTCCAAAAGCATGTTTATGAATGTTTTAACAAAAATATCCATTTTAAGAATAGGTAAAATCTGACTTTATTTTTGTAAAAAATCATATAAATATTTGCTTCCGCGCCCGAATTTTTAAATTCTTCATCATATTTTAGCTAAAAGAAAACATTGCAACAAGAAAATTGCTATTTCAAGTGTGGTAGGTAGGTATTCTAGAATCCAGCCCATGTAGCTTACAATATACAACGTATTTATTAAAATGACAGCCGGAAATTGAATGTTTATTATCTTATTGGTACCACGTTTTAGTCAATTTGCATGTCCAATGCTTAAAACCATCAATAGTATAGATCCTAAAGCATGAATATGAATGTTTTAACAAAAAATATCCATTTTAAGAATAGGTAAAATCTGACTTTATTTTTGTAACAAATCATATAAATATTTGCTTCCCCGACCGAATTTTATAATTTTTCATCATATTTTAGCTAAAAGAAAACATTGCAACAAGAAAATTGCTATTTAAAGTGAGGTAGGTATTCTAGAATCCAGCCCATATAGCTTACAATATACAACGTATTCATTAAAAATAGGTAAAATCTGACTTTATTTTTGTAAAAAATCATATAAATATTTGCTTCCGCGCCCGAATTTTTATAATTTTTTATTATATTTTATCCATAGTATAGGTCCAATAGCATGTTTATGAATGTTTTAACAAAAACATCCATTTTAAGAATAGGTGAAATCTGACTTTATTTTTGTAAAAAAATCATATAAATATTTGCTTCCGCGCCCAAATTTTTAAATTCTTCATCATATTTTAGCTAGAAGAGAACATTGCAACAAGAAAATTGCTATTTCAAGTGTGGTAGGTAGGTATTTTAGAATCCAGCCCATGTAGCTTACAATATACAACGTATTTATTAAAATGACAGCCGGAAATTGAATGTTTATTATCTTATTGGTAC
Source organism: Stenolophus ochropezus (assembly GCA_035578165.1). NCBI lineage: Eukaryota > Metazoa > Arthropoda > Insecta > Coleoptera > Carabidae > Stenolophus > Stenolophus ochropezus. The sequence goes on from JAQOWZ010000573.1 coordinate 24,083, forward strand.
CAGGTTTTAGTCAATTTGCATGTCCAATGCTTAAAACCATCAATAGTATAGATCCTAAAGCATGAATATGAATGTTTTAACAAAAATATCCATTTTAAGAATAGGTAAAATCTGACTTTATTTTTGTAACAAATCATATAAATATTTGCTTCCGCGACCGAATTTTATAATTTTTCATCATATTTTAGCTAAAAGAAAACATTGCAACAAGAAAATTGCTATTTAAAGTGTGGTAGGTATTCTAGAATCCAGCCCATATAGCTTACAATATACAACGTATTCATTAAAAATAGGTAAAATCTGACTTTATTTTTGTAAAAAAATCATAAAAATATTTGCTTCCGCGCCCGAATTTTATAATTTTTTATTATATTTTATCCATAGTATAGGTCCAAAAGCATGTTTATGAATGTTTTAACAAAAACATCCATTTAAGAATAGGTAAAATCTGATTTTATTTTTGTAAAAAATCATATAAATATTTGCTTCTGCGCCCGAATTTTATGAGTTTTTATCAAATTTTAGCAAAAAGAACACATTGCAACAACAAAATTGCTATTTCAAGTGTGGTAGGTATTCTAGAATCCAGACCATGTAGCTTACAATATACAATGTATTCATTAAAAATAGGTAAAATCTAAATTTATTTTTGTAAAAAATCATATAAATATTTGTTTCCGCGCCCGAATTTTATAATTATTCACTATATTTTATCCATAATATAGGTCCAAAAGCATGTTTATGAATGTTTTAACAAAAATATCCATTTTAAGAATAGTTAAAATCTGACTTTATTTTTGTAAAAGATCATATAAATATTTGCTTCCGCGCCCGAATTTTATAATTTTTCATCATATTTTAGCTAAAAGAAAACATTGCAACAAGAAAATTGCTATTTCAAGTGTGGTGGTATTCTAGAATCCAGATAATGAAGCTTACATTATGCAACGTAATCATCAAAAATAGGTAAAATCTGACTTTATTTTTGTAAAAAATCATATAAATATTTGCTTCCGCGACCGAATTTTATAATTTTTCTTCATATTTTAGCTAAAAGAAAACATTGCAACAAGAAAATTGCTATTTAAAGTGTGGTAGGTATTCTAGAATCCAGCCCATATAGCTTACAATATACAACGTATTCATTAAAAATAGGTAAAATCTGACTTAATTTTTGTAAAAAATCATATAAATATTTGCTTCCGCGCCCGAATTTTATAATTTTTTATCATATTTTATCCATAGTATAGGTCCAAAAGCATGTTTATGAATGTTTTAACAAAAATATCCATTTCAAGAATAGGTAAAATCTGACTTTATTTTTGTAAAAAATCATATAAATATTTGCTTTCGCGCCCGAATTTTATAATTTTTCATCATATTTTAGCTAAACGAAAACATTGCAACCAGAAAATTGCTATTTCAAGTGTGGTGGCATTCTAGAATCCAGCCAATGAAGCTTACAATATACAACGTATTCATCAAAAATAGGTAAAATCTAATTTTATTTTTGTAAAAAATCATATAAATATATGCTTCCGCGCCCGGAATTTATAATTTTTCATCATATTTTATCCATAGTGTGGGTCCAAATGCATGTTTATGAATGTTTTAACAAAAATATCCATTTCAAAAATAGGTAAAATCTGACTTTATTTTTGCAAAAAATCATATAAATATTTGCTTCCGCGACCGAATTTTATAATTTTTCATCATATTTTAGCTAAAAGAACACATTGCAACAAGAAAATTGCTATTTCAAGTGTGATAGGTATTCTAGAATCCAGCCCATGTAGCTTACAATATAAAACGTATTCATTAAAAATAGGTAAAATCTGACTTTATTTTTGTAAAAAAATCATATAAATATTTGCTTCCGCGCCCGAATTTTATAATTTTTCACCATATTTTATCCATAGTATAGGTCCAAAAGCATGTTTATGAATGTTTTAACAAAAATATCCATTTTAAGAATAGGTAAAATCTGACTTTATTTTTGTAAAAAATCATATAAATATTTGCTTTCGCGCCCGAATTTTTAAATTCTTTATCATTATTTAGCTAAAAGAAAACATAGCAACAAGAAAATTGCTATTTCAAGTGTGGTAGGTAGGTATTCTAGAATCCAGCCCATGTAGCTTACAATATACAACGTATTCATTAAAAATAGGTAAAATCTGACTTTATTTTTGTAAAAAATCATATAAATATTTGCTTCCGCGACCGAATTTTATAATTTTTCATTATATTCTAGCTAAAAGAAAACATTGCAACAAGAAAATTGCTATTTAAAGTGTGGTAGGTATTCTAGAATCCAGCCCATATAGCTTACAATATACAACGTATTCATTAAAAATAGGTAAAATCTGACTTTATTTTTGTAAAAAATCATATAAATATTTGTTTCCGCGCCCGAAATTTATAATTTTTTATTATATTTTATCCATAGTATAGGTCCAAAAGCATGTTTATGAATGTTTTTAACAAAAACATCCATTTTAAGAATAGGTAAAATCTGACTTTATTTTTGTAAAAAATCATATAAATATTTGCCTCCGCACTCGAAATTTATGATTTTTTATCAAATTTTAGCAAAAAGAACACATTGCAACAACAAAATTGCTATTTCAAGTGTGGTAGATATTCTAGAATCCAGACCATGTAGCTTACAATATACAACGTATTCATTAAAAATAGGTAAAATCTGAATTTATTTTTGTAAAAAATCATATAAATATTTGCTTCCGCGCCCGAATTTTATAATTATTCACCATATTTTATCCATAATATAGGTCCAAAAGCATGTTTATGAATGTTTTATGAATGTTTTAACAAAAATATCCATTTTAAGAATAGGTAAAATCTGACTTTATTTTTTGTAAAAAATCATATAAATATTTGCTTCCGCGCCTGAATTTTATGATTTTTCATCATAATTTAGGTACAAGAACACATTGCAACAAGAAAATTGCTATTTCAAGTGTGGTCGGTATTCTAGAATACAGCCAATGAAGCTTACAATATACAACGTATTCATCAAAAAATAGGTAAATCTGACTTAATTTTTGTAAAAAAATATATAAATATTTGCTTCCGCGCCTAAATTCTATAATTTTACATTATATTTTATCCATAGTATAGGTCCAAAAGCATGTTTATGAATGTTTTAACAAAAATATCCATTTCAAAAATAGGTAAAAATCTGACTTTATTTTTGTAAAAAATCATATAAATATTTGCTTCCGCGCCCGAATTTTATAATTTTTTATCATATTTTAGCTAAAAGAAAACATTGCAACAAGAAAATTGCTATTTCAAGTGTGGTGGCATTCTAGAATCCAGCCAATGAAGCTTACAATATACAACGTATTCATCAAAAAATAGGTAAAATCTGACTTTATTTTTGTAAAAAATTATATAAATATTTGCTTCCGCGACCGAATTTTATAATTTTTCATCAACTTTTAGCTAAAAGAAAACATTGCAACAAGAAAATTGCTATTTCCAGTGTGGTAGGTATTCTAGAATCCAGCCCATGTAGCTTACAATATACATCGTATTCATTAAAAATAAATAAAATCTGATTTTATTTTTCTAAAAAATCATATAATATTTGCTTCCGCGCCCAAATTTTATAATTTTTCATGATATTTTATCCATAGTATAGGTTTAAAAGATTGTTTATGAATGTTTTAACAATAATATCCATTTTAAAAATAGGTAAAATCTGACTTTATTTTTGTAAAAAATGATATAAATAATTGCTTCCGAGCCCAAATTTTATGATTTTTTATCATATTTTAGCTAAAAGAAAACTTTGCAACATGAAAATTGCTATTTCAACTGTGGTAGGTATTCTAGAATCCAGCCCATGCAGCTTACAATATACAACGTATTCATCAAAAATAGGTAAAATCTAACTTTATTTTTGTAAAAAATCATATAAATATTTGCTTCCGTGCCCGAATTTTATAATTTTTTATCATATTTTATCCATAGTGTGGGTCCAAAAGCATGTTTATGAATGTTTTTAAAAAAATATCCATTTCAAGAATAGGTAAAATCTGACTTTATTTTTGTAAAAAATCAAATAAATATTTGCTTCCGCGCCCGAATTTTATGATTTTTCATCATAATTTAGGTAAAAAAAAACATTGCAACAAGAAAATTGCTATTTCAAGTGTGGTCGGTATTCTAGAATCCAGCCCATGTAGCTTACAATATACAACGTATTCATTAAAAATAGGTAAAATATGACTTTATTTTTGTGAAAAATCATATAAATATTTGCTTCCGCGCCCGAATTTTATAATTTTTTATTATATTTTATCCATAGTATAGGTCCAAAAGCATGTTTATGAATGTTTTAACAAAAACATCCATTTAAGAATAGGTAAAATCTGAATTTATTTTTGTGAAAAATCATATAAATATTTGCTTCCGCGTCCGAATTTTATGATTTTTTATCAAATTTTAGCAAAAAGAACACATTGCAACAACAAAATTGCTATTTCAAGTGTGGTAGGTATTCTAGAATCCAGACCATGTAGCTTACAATATACAACGTATTCATTAAAAATAGGTAAAATCTGAAATTATTTTTGTAAAAAATCATATAAATATTTGCTTCCGCGCCCGAATTTTATAATTATTCACTATATTTTATCCATAATATAGGTCCAAAAGCATGTTTATGAATGTTTTAACAAAAATATCCATTTTAAGAATAGTTAAAATCTGACTTTATTTTTGTAAAAAATCATATAAATATTTGCTTCCGCGCCCGAATTTTATAATTTTTTATCATATTTTAGCTAAAACAAAACATTGCAACAAGAAAATTGCTATTTCAAGTGTGGTGGTATTCTAGAATCCAGATAATGAAGCTTACATTATGCAACGTATTCATCAAAAATAGGTAAAATCTGACTTTATTTTTGTAAAAAATCATATAAATATTTGCTTCCGCGACCGAATTTTATAATTTTTTTTCATATTTTAGCTAAAAGAAAACATTGCAACAAGAAAATTGCTATTTAAAGTGTGGTAGGTATTCTAGAATCCAGCCCATATAGCTTACAATATACAACGTATTCATTAAAAATAGGTAAAATCTGACTTAATTTTTGTAAAAAATCATAAATATTTGCTTCCGCGCCCGAATTTTATAATTTTTTATCATATTTTATCCATAGTATAGGTCCAAAAGCATGTTTATGAATGTTTTAACAAAAATATCCATATCAAGAATAGGTAAAATCTGACTTTATTTTTGTAAAAAATCATATAAATATTTGCTTTCGCACCCGAATTTTATAATTTTTCATCATAATTTAGGTAAAAGAAAACATTGCAACAAGAAAATTGCTATTTCAAGTGTGGTAGGTATTCTAGAATCCAGCCAATGAAGTTTACAATATGCAACGTATTCATCAAAAATAGGTAAAATCTGACTTTATTTTTGTAAAAAATCATATAAATATTTGCTTCCGCGACCGAATTTTGTAATTTTTCATCATATTTTATCTATAGTATAGGTCCAAATGCATGTTTATGAATGTTTTAACAAAAATATCCATTTCAAAAATAGGTAAAATCTGACTTTATTTTTGTAAAAAATCATATAAATATTTGCTTCCGCGCCCGAATTTTATGATTTTTTCATCATATTTTAGCTAAAAGAAAACAGTGCTACAAGAAAATTGCTATTTCAATTGTGGTAGGTATTCTAGAATCCAGCCCATATAGCTTACAATATACAACGTATTCATCAAAAATAGGTAAAATCTGACTTTTTTTTGTAAAAAATCTTTTAAATATTTGCTTCCGCGCAAGAAATTTTATAATTTTTCATTATATTTTATCCATAGTATAGGTCCAAAAGCATGTTTATGAATGTTTTAACAAAAATATCCATTTCAAGAATAGGTAAAATCTGACTTTATTTTTGTCAAAAATCATATAAATATTTGCTTCCGCGCCCGAATTTTATGACTTTTCAACATAATTTAGGTAAAAGAAAACATTGCAACAAGAAAATTGCTATTTCAAGTGTGGTAGGTATTCTAGAATCCAGCTCATGTAGCTTACAATATACAACGTATTCATTAAAAATAGGTAAAATCTGACTTTATTTTTGTAATAAATCATATAAATATTTGCTTCCGCGCCCGAATATTATAATTTTTCATCATATTTTATCCATAGTATAGGTCCAAAAGCATGATTATGAATGTTTTAACAAAAATATCCATTTCAAAAATAGGTAAAATCTGACTTTATTTTTGTAAAAAATCATATAAATATTTGCTTCCGCGCCCGAATTTTATGATTTTTTATTATATTTTAGCTACAAGAACACATTGCTACAAGAAAATTGCTATTTCAATTGTGGTAGGTATTCTAGAATCCAGCCCATGTAGCTTACAATATACAACGTATTCATCAAAAATAGGTAAAATCTAACTTTATTTTTGTAAAAAATCATATAAATATTTGCTTTCGCGCCCGAATTTTATGACTTTTCATCATAATTACTCTGAGATAGCGCGT
>JAQOWZ010000574.1:0-30542 GCA_035578165.1 Stenolophus ochropezus
ACGCGCTATCTCAGAGTTCTTGAAATGGATATTTTTGTTAAAACATACATAAACATGCTTTTGGACCTATACTGCGGAAAAAATATGATGAAAAATTATAAAATTCGTGCGCGCAAACAAATATTTATATGATTTTTTACAAAAAAAAAGTCTGATTTTACCTATTTTTGATGAATACGTTGTATATTGTTACCTTCATTGGATGGATTCTAGAATACCTACCACACTTGAAATAGCAATTTTCTTGTTGCAATGTTTACTTTTACCTAAATTATGATGAAAAATCATAAAATTCGGGCGCGGAAGCAAATATTTATATGATATTTTACAAAAAAAAAGTCAGATTTTTCCTATTCTTGAAATGGATATTTTTGTTAAAACATTCATAAACATGCTTTTGGACCTATACTGCGGATAAAATATGATGAAAAATTATAAAATTCGGGCGCGCAAACAAATATTTATATGATTTTTTACAAAAAAAAAGTCAGATTTTACCTATTTTTGATGAATACGTTGTATATTGTAAGCTACATGGGCTGGATTCTAGAATACCTACCACACTTTAAATAGCAATTTTCTTGTAGCAATGTTTTCTTTTAGCTACAATATGATGAAAAATCATAAAATTCGGGCACGGAAGCAAATATTTATATGATTTTTTACAAAAATAAAGTCAGATTTTACATATTTTTGAAATGGATATTTTTGTTAAAACGTTCATAAACATGCTTTTGGACCTATACTATGGATAAAATATGATGAAAAATTATAAAATTCGAGCGCGGAAGCAAATATTTATATAATTTTTTACAAAAATAAAGTCAGATTTTACCTATTTTTGATGAATACGTTGTATATTGTAAGCTTCATTGGCTGGATTCAAAAATACCTATCACACTTGAAATAGCAATTTTCTTGTTGCAATGTTTTCTTTTACCAAAAATATGATGAATAATCAAAAAATTCGGGCGCGGAAGCAAATATTTATATGATTTTTTACAAAAATAAAGTCAGATTTTACCTATTCTTGAAATGGATATTTTTGTTAAAACATTTATAAACATGCTTTTGTACCTATACTGTGGATAAAATATGATAAAAAATAATAAAATTCGGGCGCGAAAGCAAATATTTATATGATTTTTTACAAAAAAAATGTCAGATTTTACCTATTTTTGATGAATACGTTGTATATTGTAAGCTACATGGGCTGGATTCTAGAATCCCAACCACACTTGAAATAGCAATTTTCTTGTTGCAATGTTTTCTTTTAGCTAAAATATGATGAAAAATCATAAAATTCGGGCGCGGAAGCAAATATTTATATGATTTTTTGCAAAAATAAAGTCAGATTTTACATATTTTTGAAATGGATATTTTTGTTAAAACGTTTATAAACATTCTTTTGGACATATACTATGGATAAACTATGATGAAAAATTATAAAATTCGAGCGCGGAAGCAAATATTTATATATTTTTTTACAAAAATCAACTCAGATTTTACCTATTTTTGATGAATACGTTGTATGTTGTAAGCTTCATTGGCTGGATTCTAGAATACCTACCACACTTGAAATAGCAATTTTCTTATTGCAATGTTTACTTTTACCTAAATTATGATGAAAAATCATAAAAATTGAGCGCGGAAGCAAATATTTATATGATTTTTTACAAAAATAAAGTCAGAGTTTACCTATTCTTGAAATGGATATTTTTGTTAAAACATTCATAAACATGCTTTTGGACCTATACTGTGGATAAAATATGATAAAAAATTATAAAATTCGGGCGCGAAAGCAAATATGTATATGATCTTTTAAAAAAAAAGTCAGATTTTACCTTTTTTTGATGAATACGTTGTATATTGTAAGCTACATGGGCTGGATTCTAGAATACCTACCACACTTGAAATAGCAATTTTCTTGTTGCAATGTTTTCTTTTAACTAAAATATGATGAAAAATTATAAAATTCGGGCGCGGAAGCAAATATTTATATGATTTTTTACAAAAATAAAGTCAGATTTTACATATTTTTGAAATGGATATTTTTGTAAAAACGTTCATAAACATGCTTTTGGACCTATACTATGGATAAAATATTATGAAAAATTATAAAATTCGAGCACGGAAGCAAATATTTATATAATTTTTTACAAAAATAAAGTCAGATTTTACCTATTTTTGATGAATACGTTGTATATTGTAAGCTTCATTGGCTGGATTCTAGAATACCTACCACACTTGAAATAGCAATTTTCTTGTTGCATTTTTATCTTTTACCTAAAGTATGATGAAAAATCATTAAATTCGGGCGCGGAAGCAAATATTTATATGATTTTTTACAAAAATAAAGTCAGATTTTACCTATTCTTGAAATGAATATTTTTGTTAAAACATTCTTAAACATGCTTTTGGACCTATACTGTGGATAAAATATGATAAAAAATTATAAAATTCGGGCACGAAAGCAAATATTTCTATGATTTTTTACAAAAAAAAAGTCAGATTTTACCTATTTTTGATGAATACGTTGTATATTGTAAGCTACATGGGCTGGATTCTAGAATCCCAACCACACTTGAAATAGCAATTTTCTTGTTGCAATGTTTTCTTTTAGCTAAAATATGATGAAAAATCATAAAATTCGGGCGCGGAAGCAAATATTTATATGAGTTTTTACAAAAATAAAGTCAGATTTTTCCTATTCTTGAAATGGATATTTTTGTTAAAACATTCATAAACATGCTTTTGGACCTATACTGCGGATAAAATATGATGAAAAATTATAAAATTCGGGCGCGCAAACAAATATTTATATGATTTTTTTAAAAAAAAAGTCAGATTTTACCTATTTTTGATGAATACGTTGTATTTTGTAAGCTACATGGGCTGGATTCTAGAATACCTAACACACTTGAAATAGCAATTTTCTTGTTGCAATGTTTTCTTTTAGCTAAAATATGATAAAAAATCATAAAATTCGGGCGCGGAGGCAAATATTAATATGTTTTTTTACAAAAATAAAGTCAGATTTTACCTATTCTTGAAATGGATATTTTTGTTAAAACATTTATAAACATGCTTTTGGTCCTATACTGTGGATAAAATATGATAAAAAATAATAAAATTCGGGCGCGAAAGCAAATATTTATATGATTTTTTACAAAAATCAAGTCAGATTTTACCTATTTTTGATGAATATGTTGTATATTGTAAGCTTCATTGGCTGGATTCTAGAATACCTACCACACTTGAAATAGCAATTTTCTTGTTGCAATGTTTTCTTTTAATTAAATTATGATGAAAAATCATAAAATTCGGGCGCGGAGGCAAATATTAATATGATTTTTTACAAAAATAAAGTCAGATTTTACATATTCTTGAAATGGATATTTTTGTTAATACATTCATAAGCATGCTTTTGGACCTATACTGTGGATAAACTATGACGAAAAATTATAAAATTCGAGCGCGGAAGCAAATATTTATATAATTTTTTACAAAAATAAAGTCAGATTTTACCTATTTTTGATAAATACGTTGTATATTGTAAGCTTCATTGGCTGGATTCTAGAATACCTACCACACTTGAAATAGCAATTTTCTTATTGCAATGTTTACTTTTACCTAAATTATGATGAAAAATCATAAAAATTGGGCGCTTAAGCATATATTTATATGATTTTTTACAAAAATAAAGTCAGATTTTACCTATTCTTGAAATGGATATTTTTGTTAAAACATTCATAAACATGCTTTTGGACCTATACTGTGGATAAAATATGATAAAAAATTATAAAATTCGGGCGCGAAAGCAAATATGTATATGATATTTTACAAAAAAAAGTCAGATTTTACCTTTTTTTGATGAATACGTTGTATATTGTAAGCTACATGGGCTGGATTCTAGAATACCTACCACACTTGAAATAGCAATTTTCTTGTTGCAATGTTTTCTTTTAGCTAAAATATGATGAAAAATCATAAAATTTGGGCGCGGAAGCAAATATTTATATGATTTTTTACAAAAATAAAGTCAGATTTTTCCTATTCTTGAAATGGATATTTTTGTTAAAACATTCATAAACATGCTTTTGGACCTATACTGCGGACAAAATATGATAAAAAATTATAAAATTCGGGCGCGGAAGCAAATATTTATATGATTTTTTACAAAAAAAAAAGTCAGATTTTACCTATTTTTGATGAATACGTTGTATATTGTAAGCTACATGGGCTGGATTCTAGAATATCTAACACACTTGAAATAGCAATTTTCTTGTTGCAATGTTTTCTTTTAGCTAAAATATGATAAAAAATCATAAAATTCGGGCGCGGAGGCAAATATTAATATGATTTTTTACAAAAATAAAGTCAGATTTTACCTATTCTTGAAATGGATATTTTTGTTAAAACATTTATAAACATGCTTTTGGACCTATACTGTGGATAAAATATGATAAAAAATAATAAAATTCGGGCGCGAAAGCAAATATTTATATGATTTTTTACAAAAATCAAGTCAGATTTTACCTATTTTTGATGAATATGTTGTATATTGTAAGCTTCATTGGCTGGATTCTAGAATACCTACCACACTTGAAATAGCAATTTTCTTGTTGCAATGTTTTCTTTTACCTAAATTATGATGAAAAATCATAAAATTCGGGCGCGGAGGCAAATATTAATATGATTTTTTACAAAAATAAAGTCAGATTTTACATATTCTTGAAATGGATATTTTTGTTAATACATTCATAATCATGCTTTTGGACCTATACTGTGGATAAACTATGACGAAAAATTATAAAATTCGAGCGCAGAAGCAAATATTTATATAATTTTTTACAAAAATAAAGTCAGATTTTACCTATTTTTGATGAATACGTTGTATATTGTAAGCTTCATTGGCTGGATTCTAGAATACCTACCACACTTGAAATAGCAATTTTGTTATTGCAATGTTTACTTTTACCTAAATTATGATGAAAAATCATAAAAATTTGGCGCTTAAGCAAATATTTATATGATTTTTTACAAAAATAAAGTCAGATTTTACCTATTCTTGAAATGGATATTTTTGTTAAAACATTCATAAACATGCTTTTGGACCTATACTGTGGATAAAATATGATAAAAAATTATAAAATTCGGGCGCGAAAGCAAATATGTATATGATGTTTTACAAAAAAAAGTCAGATTTTACCTTTTTTTGATGAATACGTTGTATATTGTAAGCTACATGGGCTGGATTCTAGAATACCTACCACACTTGAAATAGCAATTTTCTTGTTGCAATGTTTTCTTTTAGCTAAAATATGATGAAAAATCATAAAATTTGGGCGCGGAAGCAAATATTTATATGATTTTTTACAAAAATAAAGTCAGATTTTACCTATTCTTGAAATGGATATTTTTGTTAAAACATTCATAAACTTGCTTTTGGACCTATACTGCGGATAAAATATAATGAAAAATTATAAAATTCGAGAACGCAAACAAATATTTATATGATTTTTTACAAAAAAAAGTAAGATTTTACCTATTTTTGACGAATACGTTGTATATTGTAACCTTACGCGCTATCTCAGAGTGAATACCTACCACACTTGAAATAGCAAATTTCTTGTTGCAATGTTTTATTTTACCTAAATTATGACGAAAAATCATAAAATTCGGGCGCGGAAGCAAATATTTATATGATTTTTTACAAAAATAAAGTCAGTTTTTTCCTATTCTTGAAATAGATATTTTTGTTAAAACATTCATAAACATGCTTTTGGACCTATACTGCGGATAAAATATGATGAAAAATTATAAAATTCGAGCGCGGAAGCAAATATTTATATAATTTTTTACAAAAATAAAGTCAGATTTTACCTATTTTTGATGATACGTTGTATATTGTAAGCTACATGGGCTGGATTCTAGAATACCTAACACACTTCAAATAGCAATTTTCTTGTTGCAATGTTTTCTTTTAGCTAAAATATAATGAAAAATCATAAAATTCGGGCACGGAAACAAATATTTATATGATTTTTTACTAAAATAAAGTCAGATTTTACATATTTTTGAAATGGATATTTTTGTTAAAACGTTCATAAACATGCTTTTGGACCTATACTATGGATAAAATATGATGAAAAATTATAAAATTCGAGCGCGGAAGCAAATATTTATATAATTTTTTACAAAAATAAAGTCAGATTTTACCTATTTTTGATGAATACGTTGTATATTGAAAGCTTCATTGGCTGTATTCTAGAATACCTGCCACACTTGAAATAGCAATTTTCTTGTTGCAATGTTTACTTTTACCTAAATTATGATGAAAAATCATAAAATTCGGGCGGGGAAGCAAATATTTATATGATTTTTTACAAAAATAAAGTCAGTTTTTACCTATTCTTGAAATGGATATTTTTGTTAAAACATTCATAAACATGCTTTTAGACCTATACTGCGGATAAAATATGATGAAAAATTATAAAATTCGGGCGCGCAAATTAATATTTATATGAATTTTTACAAAAAAAAAGTCAGATTTTACCTATTTTTGATGAATACTTTGTATATTGTAACCTTCATTGGCTGGATTCTAGAATGCCTACCACAATTGAAATAGCAATTTTCTTGTTGCAATGTTTTCTTTTACCTAAATTATGATAAAAAATTATAAAATTCAGGCGCGGAAGCAAATATTTATATGATTTTTTACAAAAATAAAGTCAGATTTTTCCTATTCTTGAAATGGATATTTTTGTTAAAACATTCATAAACATGCTTTTGGACGTATACTGCGGATAAAATATGATGAAAAATTACAAAATTCGGGCACGCAAACAAATATTTATGATTTTTTACAAGAAAAAAGTCAGATTTTACCTATTTTTGATGAATACGTTGTATATTGTAAGCTACATGTGCTGGATTCTAGAATACCTAACACACTTAAAATAGCAATTTTCTTGTTGCAATGTTTTCTTTTAGCTAAAATATAATGAAAAATCATAAAATTCGGGCACGGAAGCAAATATTTATATGATTTTGTTACTAAAATAAAGTCAGATTTTACATATTTTTGAAATGGATATTTTTGTTAAAACGTTCATAAACATGCTTTTGGACATATACTATGGATAAAATATGATGAAAAATTATAAAATTCGAGCACGGAAGCAAATATTTATATAATTTTTTACAAAAATAAAGTCAGATTTTACCTATTTTTGATGAATACGTTGTATATTAAAAGCTTCATTGACTGGATTCTAGAATACCTACCACACTTGAAATAGCAATTTTCTTGTTGCAATGTTTTCTTTTAGCTAAAATATGATAAAAATCATAAAATTCGGGCGCGGAGGCAAATATTAATATGATTTTTTACAAAAATAAAGTCAGATTTTACCTATTCTTGAAATGGATATTTTTGTTAAAACATTTATAAACATGCTTTTGGACCTATACTGTGGATAAAATATGATAAAAAATAATAAAATTCGGGCGCGAAAGCAAATATTTATATGATTTTTTACAAAAATCAAGTCAGATTTTACCTATTTTTGATGAATATGTTGTATATTTTAAGCTTCATTGGCTGGATTCTAGAATACCTACCACACTTGAAATAGCAATTTTCTTGTTGCAATGTTTTCTTTTACCTAAATTATGATGAAAAATCATAAAATTCGGGCGCGGAGGCAAATATTAATATGATTTTTTACAAAAATAAAGTCAGATTTTACATATTCTTGAAATGGATATTTTTGTTAATACATTCATAAGCATGCTTTTGGACCTATACTGTGGATAAACTATGACGAAAAATTATAAAATTCGAGCGCAGAAGCAAATATTTATATAATTTTTTACAAAAATAAAGTCAGATTTTACCTATTTTTGATGAATACGTTGTATATTGTAAGCTTCATTGGCTGGATTCTAGAATACCTACCACACTTGAAATAGCAATTTTCTTATTGCAATGTTTACTTTTACCTAAATTATGATGAAAAATCATAAAAATTGGGCGCTTAAGAAAATATTTATATGATTTTTTACAAAAATAAAGTCAGATTTTACCTATTCTTGAAATGGATATTTTTGTTAAAACATTCATAAACATGCTTTTGGACCTATACTGTGGATAAAATATGATAAAAAATTATAAAATTCGGGCGCGAAAGCAAATATGTATATGATGTTTTACAAAAAAAAGTCAGATTTTACCTTTTTTTGATGAATACGTTGTATATTGTAAGCTACATGGGCTGGATTCTAGAATACCTACCACACTTGAAATAGCAATTTTCTTGTTGCAATGTTTTCTTTTAGCTAAAATATGATGAAAAATCATAAAATTTGGGCGCGGAAGCAAATATTTATATGATTTTTTACAAAAATAAAGTCAGATTTTACCTATTTTTGATGAATACGTTGTATATTGTAAGCTACATGGGCTGGATTCTAGAATACCTAACACTTCAAATAGCAATTTTCTTGTTGCAATGTTTTCTTTTAGCTAAAATATAATGAAAAATCATAAAATTCGGGCACGGAAACAAATATTTATATGATTTTTTACTAAAATAAAGTCAGATTTTACATATTTTTGAAATGGATATTTTTGTTAAAACGTTCATAAACATGCTTTTGGACCTATACTATGGATAAAATATGATGAAAAATTATAAAATTCGAGCGTGGAAGCAAATATTTATATAATTTTTTACAAAAATAAAGTCAGATTTTACCTATTTTTGATGAATACGTTGTATATTGAAAGCTTCATTGGCTGTATTCTAGAATACCTGCCACACTTGAAATAGCAATTTTCTTGTTGCAATGTTTACTTTTACCTAAATTATGATGAAAAATCATAAAATTCGGGCGCGGAAGCAAATATTTATATGATTTTTTACAAAAATAAAGTCAGTTTTTACCTATTCTTGAAATGGATATTTTTGTTAAAACATTCATAAACATGCTTTTAGACCTATACTGCGGATAAAATATGATGAAAAATTATAAAATTCGGGCGCGCAAATTAATATTTATATGATTTTTTACAAAAAAAAAGTCAGATTTTACCTTTTTTTGATGAATACGTTGTATATTGTAAGCTACATGGGCTGGATTCTAGAATACCTACCACACTTGAAATAGCAATTTTTTTGTTGCAATGTTTTCTTTTAGCTAAAATATGATGAAAAATCATAAAATTTGGGCGCGGAAGCAAATATTTATATGATTTTTTACAAAAATAAAGTCAGATTTTACCTATTCTTGAAATGGATATTTTTGTTAAAACATTCATAAACTTGCTTTTGGACCTATACTGCGGATAAAATATAATGAAAAATTATAAAATTCGAGAACGCAAACAAATATTTATATGATTTTTTACAAAAAAAAGTAAGATTTTACCTATTTTTGACGAATACGTTGTATATTGTAACCTTCAATGGCTGGATTCACGAATACCTACCACACTTGAAATAGCAAATTTCTTGTTGCAATGTTTTATTTTACCTAAATTATGACGAAAAATCATAAAATTCGGGCGCGGAAGCAAATATTTATATGATTTTTTACAAAAATAAAGTCAGTTTTTTCCTATTCTTGAAATGGATATTTTTGTTAAAACATTCATAAACATGCTTTTGGACCTATACTGCGGATAAAATATGATGAAAAATTATAAAATTCGAGCGCGGAAGCAAATATTTATATAATTTTTTACAAAAATAAAGTCAGATTTTACCTATTTTTGATGAATACGTTGTATATTGTAAGCTACATGGGCTGGATTCTAGAATACCTAACACACTTCAAATAGCAATTTTCTTGTTGCAATGTTTTCTTTTAGCTAAAATATAATGAAAAATCATAAAATTCGGGCACGGAAACAAATATTTATATGATTTTTTACTAAAATAAAGTCAGATTTTACATATTTTTGAAATGGATATTTTTGTTAAAACGTTCATAAACATGCTTTTGGACCTATACTATGGATAAAATATGATGAAAAATTATAAAATTCGAGCGTGGAAGCAAATATTTATATAATTTTTTACAAAAATAAAGTCAGATTTTACCTATTTTTGATGAATACGTTGTATATTGAAAGCTTCATTGGCTGTATTCTAGAATACCTGCCACACTTGAAATAGCAATTTTCTTGTTGCAATGTTTACTTTTACCTAAATTATGATGAAAAATCATAAAATTCGGGCGCGGAAGCAAATATTTATATGATTTTTTACAAAAATAAAGTCAGTTTTTACCTATTCTTGAAATGGATATTTTTGTTAAAACATTCATAAACATGCTTTTAGACCTATACTGCGGATAAAATATGATGAAAAATTATAAAATTCGGGCGCGCAAATTAATATTTATATGATTTTTTACAAAAAAAAAGTCAGATTTTACCTTTTTTTGATGAATACGTTGTATATTGTAAGCTACATGGGCTGGATTCTAGAATACCTACCACACTTGAAATAGCAATTTTTTTGTTGCAATGTTTTCTTTTAGCTAAAATATGATGAAAAATCATAAAATTTGGGCGCGGAAGCAAATATTTATATGATTTTTTACAAAAATAAAGTCAGATTTTACCTATTCTTGAAATGGATATTTTTGTTAAAACATTCATAAACTTGCTTTTGGACCTATACTGCGGATAAAATATAATGAAAAATTATAAAATTCGAGAACGCAAACAAATATTTATATGATTTTTTACAAAAAAAAGTAAGATTTTACCTATTTTTGACGAATACGTTGTATATTGTAACCTTCAATGGCTGGATTCACGAATACCTACCACACTTGAAATAGCAAATTTCTTGTTGCAATGTTTTATTTTACCTAAATTATGACGAAAAATCATAAAATTCGGGCGCGGAAGCAAATATTTATATGATTTTTTACAAAAATAAAGTCAGTTTTTTCCTATTCTTGAAATGGATATTTTTGTTAAAACATTCATAAACATGCTTTTGGACCTATACTGCGGATAAAATATGATGAAAAATTATAAAATTCGAGCGCGGAAGCAAATATTTTATATATTTTTTACAAAAATAAAGTCAGATTTTACCTATTTTTGATGAATACGTTGTATATTGTAAGCTACATGGGCTGGATTCTAGAATACCTAACACACTTCAAATAGCAATTTTCTTGTTGCAATGTTTTCTTTTAGCTAAAATATAATGAAAAATCATAAAATTCGGGCACGGAAACAAATATTTATATGATTTTTTACTAAAATAAAGTCAGATTTTACATATTTTTGAAATGGATATTTTTGTTAAAACGTTCATAAACATGCTTTTGGACCTATACTATGGATAAAATATGATGAAAAATTATAAAATTCGAGCGTGGAAGCAAATATTTATATAATTTTTTACAAAAATAAAGTCAGATTTTACCTATTTTTGATGAATACGTTGTATATTGAAAGCTTCATTGGCTGTATTCTAGAATACCTGCCACACTTGAAATAGCAATTTTCTTGTTGCAATGTTTACTTTTACCTAAATTATGATGAAAAATCATAAAATTCGGGCGCGGAAGCAAATATTTATATGATTTTTTACAAAAATAAAGTCAGTTTTTACCTATTCTTGAAATGGATATTTTTGTTAAAACATTCATAAACATGCTTTTAGACCTATACTGAGGATAAAATATGATGAAAAATTATAAAATTCGGGCGCGCAAATTAATATTTATATGATTTTTTACAAAAAAAAGTCAGATTTTACCTATTTTTGATGAATACTTTGTATATTGTAACCTTCATTGGCTGGATTCTAGAATGCCTACCACAATTGAAATAGCAATTTTCTTGTTGCAATGTTTTCTTTTACCTAAATTATGATGAAAAATTATAAAATTCAGGCGCGGAAGCAAATATTTATATGATTTTTTACAAAAATAAAGTCAGATTTTTCCTATTCTTGAAATGGATATTTTTGTTAAAACATTCATAAACATGCTTTTGGACGTATACTGCGGATAAAATATGATGAAAAAATTACAAAATTCGGGCACGCAAACAAATATTTATGATTTTTTACAAGAAAAAAGTCAGATTTTACCTATTTTTGATGAAAACGTTGTATATTGTAAGCTACATGTGCTGGATTCTAGAATACCTAACACACTTAAAATAGCAATTTTCTTGTTGCAATGTTTTCTTTTAGCTAAAATATAATGAAAAATCATAAAATTCGGGCACGGAAGCAAATATTTATATGATTTTGTTACTAAAATAAAGTCAGATTTTACATATTTTTGAAATGGATATTTTTGTTAAAACGTTCATAAACATGCTTTTGGACATATACTATGGATAAAATATGATGAAAAATTATAAAATTCGAGCGCGGAAGCAAATATTTTATATAATTTTTTACAAAAATAAAGTCAGATTTTACCTATTTTTGATGAATACGTTGTATATTAAAAGCTTCATTGACTGGATTCTAGAATACCTACCACACTTGAAATAGCAATTTTCTTGTTGCAATGTTTACTTTTACCTAAATTATGATGAAAAATCATAAAATTCGGGCGCGGAAGCAAATATTTATATGATTTTTTACAAAAATAAAGTCAAATTTTTCTTATTCTTGAAATGGATATTTTTGTTAAAACATTCATAAACATGCTTTTGGACCTATACTGCGGATAAAATATGATAAAAAATTATAAAATTCGGGCGCGCAAACAAATATTTATATGATTTTTTACAAAAAAAAAGTCAGGTTTTACCTATTTTTGATGAATACGTTGTATATTGAAAGCTACATGGGCTGGATTCTAGAATATCTAACACACTTGAAATAGCCATTTTCTTGTTGCAATGTTTTCTTTTAGCTAAAATATGATAAAAAATCATAAAATTCGGGCGCGGAAGCAAATATTTATATGATTTTTTACAAAAATAAAGTCAGATTTTACATATTTTTGAAATGGATATTTTTGTTAAAACGTTTATAAACATGCTTTTGGACCTATACTATGAATAAATTATGATGAAAGATTATAAAATTCGAGCGCGGAAGCAAATATTTATATAATTTTTTACAAAAATCAAGTCAGATTTTACCTATTTTTGATGAATACGTTGTATATTGTAAGCTTCATTGGCTGGATTCTAGAATACCTAACACAGTTAAAATAGCAATTTTCTTGTTGCAATGTTTTCTTTTAGCTAAAATATAATGAAAAATCATAAAATTCGGGCACGGAAGCAAATATTTATATGATTTTTTACTAAAATAAAGTCAGATTTTACATATTTTTAAAATGGATATTTTTGTTAAAACATTCATAAACATGCTTTTGGACCTATACTGCGGATAAAATATGATAAAAAATTATAAAATTCGGGCGCGCAAACAAATATTTATATGATTTTTTACAAAAAAAAAGTCAGGTTTTACCTATTTTTGATGAATACGTTGTATATTGAAAGCTACATGGGCTGGATTCTAGAATATCTAACACACTTGAAATAGCCATTTTCTTGTTGCAATGTTTTCTTTTAGCTAAAATATGATAAAAAATCATAAAATTCGGGCGCGGAAGCAAATATTTATATGATTTTTTACAAAAATAAAGTCAGATTTTACATATTTTTGAAATGGATATTTTTGTTAAAACGTTTATAAACATGCTTTTGGACCTATACTATGGATAAATTATGATGAAAGATTATAAAATTCGAGCGCGGAAGCAAATATTTATATAATTTTTTACAAAAATCAAGTCAGATTTTACCTATTTTTGATGAATACGTTGTATATTGTAAGCTTCATTGGCTGGATTCTAGAATACCTAACACAGTTAAAATAGCAATTTTCTTGTTGCAATGTTTTCTTTTAGCTAAAATATAATGAAAAATCATAAAATTCGGGCACGGAAGCAAATATTTATATGATTTTTTACTAAAATAAAGTCAGATTTTACATATTTTTGAAATGGATATTTTTGTTAAAACGTTCATAAACATGCTTTTGGACATATACTATGGATAAAATATGATGAAAAATTATAAAATTCGAGCGCGGAAGCAAATATTTATATAATTTTTTACAAAAATAAAGTCAGATTTTACCTATTTTTGATGAATACGTTGTATATTGAAAGCTTCATTGGCTGGATTCTTGAATACCTACCACACTTGAAATAGCAATTTTCTTGTTGCAATGTTTACTTTTACCTAAATTATGATGAAAAATCATAAAATTCGGGCGCGGAAGCAAATATTTATATGATTTTTTACAAAAATAAAGTCAGATTTTTCTTATTCTTGAAATGGATATTTTTGTTAAAACATTCATAAACATGCTTTTGGACCTATACTGCGGATAAAATATGATGAAAAATTATAAAATTCGGGCGCGCAAACAAATATTTATATGGTTTTTTACAAAAAAAAAAGTCAGATTTTACCTATTTTTGATGAATACGTTGTATATTGTAAGCTACATGGGCTGGATTCTAGAATACCTAACACACTTGAAATAGCAATTTTCTTGTTGCAATGTTTTCTTTTAGCTAAATTATGATGAAAAATCATAAAATTCGGGCACGGAAGCAAATATTTATATGATATTCTACAAAAATAAAGTCAGATTTTACCTATTCTTGAAATGGATATTTTTGTTAAAACATTCATAAACATGCTTTTGGACCTATACTGCGAATAAAATATGGTGAAAAATTATAAAATTCGGGCGCGCAAACAAATATTTATATGATTTTTTACAAAAAAAAAGTCAGATTTTACCTATTTTTGATGAATACGTTGTATATAGTAACCTTCATTGGCTGGATTCTAGAATACCTACCACACTTGAAATAGCAATTTTCTTGTTGCAATGTTTTCTTTTACCTAAATTATGATGAAAAATCATAAAATTCGGGCGCGGAAGCAAATATTTATATGATTTTTTACAAAAATAAAGTCAGATTTTTCTTATTCTTGAAATGGATATTTTGTTAAAACATTCATAAACATGCTTTTGGACCTATACTGGGGATAAAATATGATGAAAAATTATAAAATTCGGGCGCGCAAACAAATATTTATATGAGTTTTTACAAAAAAAAGTCAGATTTTACATATTTTTGATGAATACGTTGTATATTGTAAGCTACATAGGCTGGATTCTAGAATACCTACCACACTTGAAATAGCAATATTCTTGTTGCAATGTTTTCTTTTAGCTAAAATATGATGAAAAATCATAAAATTCGGGCACGGAAGCAAATATTTATATGATTTTTTACTAAAATAAAGTCAGATTTTACCTATTCTTGAAATGGATATTTTTTTTAAAACATTCATAAACATGCTTTTGGACCTATACTGTGGATAAACTATGATGAAAAATTATAAAATTCGAGCGCGGAAACAAATATTTATATGAATTTTTACAAAAAAAAAGTCAGATTTTACCTTTTTTTCATGAATACGTTGTATATTGTAAGTTTCATTGGCTGGATTCTAGAATACCTACCACACTTGAAATAGCAATTTTCTTGTTGCAATGTTTTCTTTTACCTAAATTATGTTGAAAAATCATAAAATTCGCGCGCGGAGGCAAATATTAATATGATTTTTTACAAAAATAAAGTCAGATTTTACATATTTTTGAAATGGATATTTTTGTTAAAACGTTTATAAACATGCTTTTGGACCTATACTATGGATAAACTATGATAAAAAATTATAAAATTCGAGCGCGGAAGCAAATATTTATATAATTTTTTACAAAAATTAAGTCAGATTTTACCTATTTTTGATAAATACGTTGTATATTGTAAGCTTCATTGGCTGGATTCTAGAATACCTACCACACTTGAAATAGCAATTTTCTTGTTGCAATGTTTTCTTTTACCTAAATTATGATGAAAAATCATAAAATTAGGGCGCAGAGGCAAATATTAATATGATTTTTTTTCCAAAAATAAAGTCAGATTTTACCTATTCTTGAAATGGGTATTTTTGTTAAAACATTCATAAACATGCTTTTGGACCTATACTGCGGATAAAATATGGTGAAAAATTATAAAATTCGGGCGCGCAAACAAATATTTATATGATTTTTTACAAAAAAAAAGTCAGATTTTACCTATTTTTGATGAATACGTTGTATATTGAAAGCTACATGGGCTGGATTCTAGAATACCTAACACACTTGAAATAGCAATTTTCTTGTTGCAATGTTTTCTTTTAGCTAAAATATGATGAACAATCATAAAATTCGGGCACGGAAGCAAATAATTATATGATTGTTTAAAATAAAGTCAGATTTTACATATTTTTAAAATGGATATTTTTGTTAAAACGTTCATAAACATGCTTTTGGACCTATACTGCGGATAAAATATGATGAAAAATTATAAAATTCGGGCGCGCAAACAAATATTTATATGATTTTTTACAAAAAAAAAGTCAGATTTTACCTATTTTTGATGAATACGTTGTATTTTGTAAACTACATGGGCTGGATTCTAGAATACCTAACACACTTGAAATAGCAATTTTCTTGTTGCAATGTTTTCTTTTAGCTGA
Organism: Stenolophus ochropezus; assembly: GCA_035578165.1. NCBI lineage: Eukaryota > Metazoa > Arthropoda > Insecta > Coleoptera > Carabidae > Stenolophus > Stenolophus ochropezus. The sequence goes on from JAQOWZ010000574.1 coordinate 16,622, forward strand.
AATATGACGAAAAATCATAAAATTCGGGCACGGAAGCAAATATTTATATTGTAACGTTTTATTTATTTAGGTGAAGTGTAAAATGGATGAAAAACACTAATATTTATATAACTAAGTTTAATTAAAGAAATATGAATTATAAAGAATAAATAAAAATAACTAACACTAAGAATTAACAAATATAAACACTAATTTAAGACTAATTATTATTACTAAAGACTTAAACACTAAGATAATTTATTTAAACAATTACAACTACGCAATATTTATTTTTACAATATTTATGTCACTCTTTACTTATTTATATCACGATCTGTTCTCTACACGTATCAACACAAGACTGTCCTCGCGATCTTTTGGTCGGGGTATTTATATTAAAATACATCATTCTAGAAGATTCTTTGATTCCTTGGAAATGAGAACAATGGGGACCGGACGAACGTGTTCTGGGTTCGCTACATTGCCCCCTCCTTAAGACTGTTTCGTCCCGAAACAGTTCGTTATGACGAAATCTGCATGCATCACCCTTGGTGCATCTGGAAGTCTTGAAGAAGTAACAGTCGACGGTCCGTTTGAGCTCTTCTTGACCGGTAGAGTTGAAGCTGCAGACTAGAATTTCCACTCCGGTAAAGCGGAAGATTGTTTCTAACATGCTTCTAACAATCCTCCAATCCAAACCATCTAGTCCACAGCCTATCTTCGGTACTGCCAGCTTCATGATGTCGTTCTGCAACAGATGGTCCTTCATATCGCACAGCGAGTCCCATAAATTGCGGTATGACGGCTTCTGATATGAGTATTGTTTCGTAACGAGATAGTAAATGTACCGCTTGCGTTCCTCGTTCTCATCCTTCAGTTGTACCGTTTTTCCGACAGTTGGACGTTGGTTGGCCAGTTCTTGTACTCGTCCAAATTTTCTTTTAAAAACTGAAGCGATGCCGCGGGACATTTTAATATCTTTCGCTACACAATGTGCGAGGGAATACTCTGGGGACACGGTGAACAGATCTCGTTGTTCTTCTCGTGTCACGCCATATCGAGCCTTATGACCAGTAGAATGACTTTCCATGAAGTCTTCAAATGTAGGTTCCTCAGCTACAACCCGGCGTACCGTCGCTCCACGATGATCGTCAAAATTATCACCAGCGAAAGGGGCTAACCGATTGAAGTGGACTACTCTCGGCTTTCCATTAGGTGTTTTCCTAATTCTGTAGACCACATCATTTATTCTTTTTACGATCTCGTAGGGACCTTCCCAATTCTTTTGCAGCTTCGGTGATAAGCCACGACGTCTTTGTGGATTGTACAGCCACACCAAATTCCCAGGTTGAAAACCACCTTTTTCAGCCTTGACGTCATACTGGTCCTTCATCCGATCGCTGGCACCTTGAATGTTTGTGCGGACTTGTTCATGGATGTCATTCATTCTTCTCCGTAAGTCCGTTACATAGTCCTCCCCGGCTAGATCTTCACCGGGTTTACTGCCAAATACCAGGTCGCATGGTAAGCGCAACTCCCGCCCGAATAAGATGTTAGCTGGTGTCTGCCCTGTTGTCTCATGCACGGATGAACGGTAAGCCAACAAGAACAGATGAAGATGTCGGTCCCAGTCTCGTTGATGGTTAGAGACTACCTTTGACAAATACCGATTTATTGTTCTATTCATCCGTTCAACCATGCCATCAGACTGCGGGTGTAATGCAGTAGTTCTGGTTTTCTTTATTCCTAATATCTTACAGATATTTTGGAACAGAGCAGACTCGAAATTCCTTCCTTGGTCGGAATGTATCTCTCGCGGTACTCCAAATCGGCAGATGCTTTCTTTTATCAACACTTCAGCGACCGTTACGGCTTCCTGGTTGGGTAATGGATAGGCTTCGACCCACTTAGTAAAGTAGTCCATTACTACTACTATGTATTTATTTCCATCATCAGTTTCGGGGAATGGTCCGGCCACGTCAATCGCAATGCGTTCAAAGGGACTTCCAACGTTATATTGGCGCATTGGAGCTCTTCTTTTTCTATGTGGCCCGTTACTTCCCGCGCAGATCACACATTTCTTGCACCACTCTTTAACATCCTCCTTGCAATTTACCCAGTAAAATCGTTGGCGCACTCTCTCAAGGGTTTTATTCACTCCAAAATGTCCAGATCCGTCGTGGATCTCCTCCAATACTTCCGGTACTCTATTCCTAGGAATTATCAGCTGGGTCCTACTCACAGTACCGTCAGTATTCTCTATGACACGTTTCAGGAGGCCCTCTTCAACCACAATAGAGTCCCACTGCGCCCAGTAAGATTTTACACTTTGTGAGTGTCGTGCAACATCTTCCCAAACTGGTCTACTATCGTCACGTTTCCAATCCCGTATAATTTTCAAGTCCGAGTCATTCTCTTGGTCCTTGCGAAGGTCTTCCGTTTGCCAACTATCATTCACTACTGTTGTTCTGGCGATGGTCGAGAGTTTTTCTTCTAGACGACTGCAATGGTTGCATTCGTCCTGGCAAGGTCTTCTTGATAATGCGTCAGCATTACGATGGCTTGTACCTGCTCGATGCTCAATAACGAAGTTATATTCTTGCAATCTTTCAATCCATCTAGCTGCCTGACCTTCAGGATTCTTAAATTGTAGCAGCCATTTGAGAGCAGCGTGGTCAGTTCTTATAAGAAATCTTCTACCGTACAAATATTTGTAGAAGTGCTCCACGGATTTCACGACTGCCAAAAGTTCTTTTCTAGTGACGCAATAATTCCTCTCTGGTTTTGACAAGGTCTTACTAAAATAGGCAATAACCTTCTCTTGTCCGTCTTGTATCTGGGAAAGAACGCCACCAATTCCAACGTTGCTGGCATCTGTATCTAAAATGAATTCTCCTTCTGGTAAAGGATAACTTAGGACAGGTGCGCTTGTCAAGGAATGTTTAAGTTGTTTGAACGCAGTTTGACAGTCCATCTCCCAGATAAATTTTCTGCCTTCTTCAGTAAGCCTTGTCAATGGCTTCGCTATGTTGGCAAATCCAGGTACATAACGTCGGTAGTATGTACAGAGACCAAGGAAACTTCTCAACTCATGTTTATCTCTCGGTACTGGCCAGTCACTCACAGCCCTTATTTTCTCCGGGTCAACTGCAATACCCTTACCAGAAACTACGTGTCCAAGATAATGCACTTCTTTTTGAAATAAGTGACACTTCTTTGAACTGAGTTTCAGGTTAGCCTTCCTCAATCTTTGGAAAACCTCTTCCAAGTTCTTCATGTGGTCCTCGAACGTTTTTCCTACCACAATAATATCGTCTAGGTAAACCAAACATGTTTTCCACGACAGTCCAGCTAAGACGGTTTCCATAAGTCGTTCAAATGTTGCAGGGGCATTGCAGAGCCCAAATGGCATAACAGTAAATTGCCACAGACCGGTACCGATGGTAAAAGCTGTCTTTTCTTTGTCTTTTGGATCTAAATCCACTTGCCAGTATCCGCTCTTTAGATCAAGAGTAGAGAAAATCTTTGATCCTGCCAATGTGTCCAGAGTATCGTCTATTCGGGGTAGCGGGTAGCTATCCTTCTTCGTCACGTTGTTAAGTTGACGATAATCGACGCAAAATCTTGTAGAGCCATCCTTCTTCTTCACTAGCACCACTGGTGAAGCCCATGGACTGTTTGAAGGTTCAATCACACCTTCCGTTCTCATATCCTCTATAATTTCTTCTGCTTCTTCCCGCTTCGCCAGTGGTAATCTTCTTGCTGTTTGGCGGATGGGTCTTGCGTCTCCGGTGTCTATTTTATGATGGACTACATTGGTTCGTCCTTTGTCCTTCTTGTCAAATTGGAACACATCTTGAAAGGTCCCAATTAAGTTCTTAGCCTTGGTTTTCTGGTCGGCAGTCAAGTCCTGGAACGATGATGACAGCTCTTTGATTAGAATGTCTGGAACTTCGCAGGATGTGTTGTCTTTGGCCTTTACAGTTCGAATAATCGATGATACCGTTGAGCATTCTCCTACTATGGTCCCTTTCTTCAGTATAATGGGATAAAAATTTATGTTCATTACTCGAACTGGGATTACCTTGTCAGTTTTGAGCAAGGCTTTTCCAATTACAACTCCAGTCCCAGTTTTAGCATCATCATTTTTCGGCTGGAGCATGACAATGTTTCCCTCACAGAAGCTACCCTCTAGCTGTGCTTCTACGATTGATTCACTCCGTTCTGGGAGGGTTACATCTTCCGTTATTAATACTCGCATGGCATTGTCGTCTCGTGGATTTATTACTAGTTCTTCATCATTGACCATCATCACTCCATTCTTCAGGTCAAGTTTAAATCCATGCTTTTTCATTATGTCCATGCCCAGAATGAATTCATCTTCCACGTCAGCTACCAGCACACGATGTTTAATGCACGTTTTTCCAACAGTGATGCTCAAATCTATTTCTCCAGATGCGGTAGCTTGTTCTCCGGTGGCTGTGCGTATCTGCCACTTTGTTGGCAGTAGATGTTTTCTGCACAGTTTTCTTGCTAAGTCGGGTCTGATTATTGTTTTTGTCGCACCCGTATCCAGCAACATTTTAAGCGGCCTGCTGTCGATAGAGCCGTCTACATAGACACTGTTAGCTTGATGATGAAGGGATGCGACATAACTAATGGATTCTGGGGCTACTGGAATACGGGTCGACGATTGCCCCTTCGCATCAACCCGACTTAGTTTTCCGACTCTTTTTCTTCTTTTCTTGCTTCTGCTTTCCTCTGTTGTTTTCTGCAGAGCCTTTGCGGGTGACCTAATTCACCGCAATTCCAACAGCGGAGTTTCTTTCTTCCCGCGCCATGAATTTCAGATGAAATTCGTCTTATCCTGTCATCTAGATCCTCAGTGTCTTCATTCCTCTCAGCATCGATAATTCGCACTCGCGATTGGTTGCGTGAAGCTTGTTTTGCAGCTTCATGATCTAAGGCATATGAAAGTGCATCAACCAGAGTTTTTGGTCGAGCCAATCGTAGTGCCTGCTGAGTTTCATTGTCTCGGACCCCATAGATAAATGCTTGTGTAGCTAGGCATTCCAAGACGCTGTCAGGGGCTGTAGGATGTGCGAGACGAACCAAACGAGCTATATCCGCTTCAAATTCTTGAAGGTTCTCTTTTGAACTCTGATATCGGTTCCTCAGTTGCGTTTGGTACACCTGCTCCAGATGCGCATTGCCATATCGCATATCCAATCGCTTAACAAGTTGTTCGTAGTCTTCCTGTTCATCCTCTTTTAGCGTCTGTAGGATATCGATGGCTTCTCCACGCAGTGAAACTGTCAGCGCTGTAGCCTTCTCCTTGGAAGTCCAGCCATTTGCTTTGGCAGCGGCTTCAAATTGTTTTACATAATTCGGCCATGATGACTTGCCGTCGAATTCGGGTGTTTTAATGTGCAGTCTTGAATTATGTTCCGCTTTTACTGTTTTGTTTTCTTGAATTATATCAGTCTTAGCTGTATTAGAATTTGAAACCGACGAAAACGTAATTTTGGAGAAATTTTGCTGTAAATCTTCAAGTTTCTTTTCATAAGATTCTATTCTCTCTTCTAATATTCCCGAACTTTCTTTCAATTGTTCTTTAAATTGTTCGTTTAGTTTGTTCTCCAAACCTCTAGAATTTTCCATTAGTTTCTCTTCCCATATTCTAGAATTTTCTGTTAATTTCTCTTCTAAAATTCTAGAATTTTCTTTTAATTCTTCTTTTAATGTTTGAGAATTTTCCGCCAACTTTTGCTCTAAAGTTCTAGAATTTTCTAGCAACTCTTCTTTTAATGTTCGAGAATTTTCTTCAGATTTTCTAGAACTTTCCTCTAACTTTTCTAACTTTTCTAGAATTTTACTAATACCACCCGAAGTTTCGAATAAGAACTCATCTGGATTTTCACCAGCTTCTTGTAAGGCTTGCCGTAAACGAAGTTGTAGAACAGACTTGGTTCCCGATGTCTCTAACTCTCGGTCTTCCAGCTCCCTCTTGAGATCGGTTACTTTTAATTCACTCAATTTTACTTGTTTAGTAGCCATTTTATTTATGTTTATTTACACTTCACAGTTTATTAACAACCCTCACACCTGACACCAATTGTAACGTTTTATTTATTTAGGTGAAGTGTAAAATGGATGAAAAACACTAATATTTATATAACTAAGTTTAATTAAAGAAATATGAATTATAAAGAATAAATAAAATAACTAACACTAAGAATTAACAAATATAAACACTAATTTAAGACTAATTATTATTACTAAAGACTTAAACACTAAGATAATTTATTTAAACAATTACAACTACGCAATATTTATTTTTACAATATTTATGTCACTCTTTACTTATTTATATCACGATCTGTTCTCTACACGTATCAACACAAGACTGTCCTCGCGATCTTTTGGTCGGGGTATTTATATTAAAATACATCATTCTAGAAGATTCTTTGATTCCTTGGAAATGAGAACAATGGGGACCGGACGAACGTGTTCTGACCCGCTCACTAGCGGCCGCCGCCCGCGCCGCCGCCCGCGCCGCGACCCTGGGTTCGCTACAATATGATTTTTTACAAAAATAAAGTCAGATTTTACATATTTTTGAAATGGATATTTTTGTTAAAACGTTCATAAACATGCTTTTGGACCTATACTATGGATAAAATATGATGAAAAATTATAAAATTCGAGCGCGGAAGCAAATATTTATATAATTTTTTACAAAAATAAAGTCAGATTTTACCTATTTTTGATGAATACGTTGTATATTGTAAGCTTCATTGTCTGTATTCTAAAATACCTACCACACTTGAAATAGCAATTTTCTTGTTGCAATGTTTTCTTTTACCTAAATTATAATGAAAAATCATAAAATTCAGGCGCGGAAGGAAATATTTATATGATTTTTTACAAAAATAAAGTCAGATTTTACCTATTCTTGAAATGGATATTTTTTGTTAAAATATTCATAAACATGCTTTTGGACCTATACTGCGGATAAAATATGATGAAAAATTATAAAATTCGGGCGCGAAAGCAAATATTTATATGATTTTTTACAAGAAAAAAGTCAGATTTTACCTATTTTTGATGAATACTTTGTATATTGTAAGCTACTTGGGCTGGATTCTAGAATACCTACCACACTTGAAATAGCAATTTTCTTGTTGCAATGTTTTCTTTTAGCTGAAACATGACGAAAAATCATAAAATTCGGGCACGGAAGCAAATATTTATATGATTTTTTACAAAAATAAAGTCAGATTTTACATATTTTTGAAATGGATATTTTTGTTAAAACGTTCATAAACATGCTTTTGGACCTATACTATGGATAAATTATGATGAAAGATTATAAAATTCGAGCGCGGAAGCAAATATTTAAATAATTTTTTACAAAAATCAAGTCAGATTTTACCTATTTTGATGAATACGTTGTATATTGTAAGCTTCATTGGCTGGATTTCTAGAATACCTAACACAGTTAAAATAGCAATTTTCTTGTTGCAATGTTTTCTTTTAGCTAAAATATAATGAAAAATCATAAAATTCGGGCACGGAAGCAAATATTTATATGATTTTTTACTAAAATAAAGTCAGATTTTACATATTTTTGAAATGGATATTTTTGTTTAAAACGTTCATAAACATGCTTTTGGACATATACTATGGATAAAATATGATGAAAAATTATAAAATTCGAGCGCGGAAGCAAATATTTATATATTTTTTTACAAAATAAAGTCAGATTTTACCTATTTTTGATGAATACGTTGTATATTGAAAGCTTCATTGGCTGGATTCTTGAATACCTACCACACTTGAAATAGCAATTTTCTTGTTTGCAATGTTTACTTTTACCTAAATTATGATGAAAAATCATAAAATTCGGGCGCGGAAGCAAATATTTATATGATTTTTTACAAAAATAAAGTCAGATTTTTCTTATTCTTGAAATGGATATTTTTGTTAAAACATTCATAAACATGCTTTTGGACCTATACTGCGGATAAAATATGATGAAAAATTATAAATTCGGGCGCGCAAACAAATATTTATATGGTTTTTTACAAAAAAAAAAAGTCAGATTTTACCTATTTTTGATGAATACGTTGTATATTGTAAGCTACATGGGCTGGATTCTAGAATACCTAACACACTTGAAATAGCAATTTTCTTGTTGCAATGTTTTCTTTTAGCTAAATTATGATGAAAAATCATAAAATTCGGGCACGGAAGCAAATATTTATATGATATTCTACAAAAATAAAGTCAGATTTTACCTATTCTTGAAATGGATATTTTTGTTAAAACATTCATAAACATGCTTTTGGACCTATACTGCGAATAAAATATGGTGAAAAATTATAAAATTCGGGCGCGCAAACAAATATTTATATGATTTTTTACAAAAAAAAAGTCAGATTTTACCTATTTTTGATGAATACGTTGTATATAGTAACCTTCATTGGCTGGATTCTAGAATACCTACCACACTTGAAATAGCAATTTTCTTGTTGCAATGTTTTCTTTTACCTAAATTATGATGAAAAATCATAAAATTCGGGCGCGGAAGCAAATATTTATATGATTTTTTACAAAAATAAAGTCAGATTTTTCTTATTCTTGAAATGGATATTTTGTTAAAACATTCATAAACATGCTTTTGGACCTATACTGGGGATAAAATATGATGAAAAATTATAAAATTCGGGCGCGCAAACAAATATTTATATGAGTTTTTACAAAAAAAAGTCAGATTTTACATATTTTTGATGAATACGTTGTATATTGTAAGCTACATGGGCTGGATTCTAGAATACCTACCACACTTGAAATAGCAATATTCTTGTTGCAATGTTTTCTTTTAGCTAAAATATGATGAAAAATCATAAAATTCGGGCACGGAAGCAAATATTTATATGATTTTTTACTAAAATAAAGTCAGATTTTACCTATTCTTGAAATGGATATTTTTTTTAAAACATTCATAAACATGCTTTTGGACCTATACTGTGGATAAACTATGATGAAAAATTATAAAATTCGAGCGCGGAAACAAATATTTATATGAATTTTTACAAAAAAAAAGTCAGATTTTACCTTTTTTTCATGAATACGTTGTATATTGTAAGTTTCATTGGCTGGATTCTAGAATACCTACCACACTTGAAATAGCAATTTTCTTGTTGCAATGTTTTCTTTTACCTAAATTATGTTGAAAAATCATAAAATTCGCGCGCGGAGGCAAATATTAATATGATTTTTTACAAAAATAAAGTCAGATTTTACATATTTTTGAAATGGATATTTTTGTTAAAACGTTTATAAACATGCTTTTGGACCTATACTATGGATAAACTATGATAAAAAATTATAAAATTCGAGCGCGGAAGCAAATATTTATATAATTTTTTACAAAAATTAAGTCAGATTTTACCTATTTTTGATAAATACGTTGTATATTGTAAGCTTCATTGGCTGGATTCTAGAATACCTACCACACTTGAAATAGCAATTTTCTTGTTGCAATGTTTTCTTTTACCTAAATTATGATGAAAAATCATAAAATTAGGGCGCAGAGGCAAATATTAATATGATTTTTTTTTCCAAAAATAAAGTCAGATTTTACCTATTCTTGAAATGGATATTTTTGTTAAAACATTCATAAACATGCTTTTGGACCTATACTGCGGATAAAATATGGTGAAAAATGATAAAATTCGGGCGCGCAAACAAATATTTATATGATTTTTTACAAAAAAAAAGTCAGATTTTACCTATTTTTGATGAATACGTTGTATTTTGTAAACTACATGGGCTGGATTCTAGAATACCTAACACACTTGAAATAGCAATTTTTTTGTTGCAATGTTTTGTTTTAGCTAAAATATAATGAAAAATCATAAAATTCGGGCACGCAAGCAAATATTTATATGATATTTTACAAAAATAATGTCAGATTTTACATATTTTTGAAATGGATATTTTTGTTAAAACGTTCATAAACATGCTTTTGGACCTATACTATGGATAAACTATGATGAAAAATTATAAAATTCGAGCGCGGAAGCAAATATTTATATAATTTTTTACAAAAATCAAGTCAGATTTTACCTATTTTTGATGAATACGTTGTATATTGTAAGCCTCATTGGCTGGATTCTAGAATACCTACCACACTTGAAATAGCAATTTTCTTGTTGCAATGTTTACTTTTACCTAAATTATGATGAAAAATCGTAAAATTCGGGCGCGGAAGCAAATATTTATATGATTTTTTACAAAAATATAGTCAGATTTATCCTATTCTTGAAATGGATATTTTTGTTAAAACATTCATAAACATGCTTTTGGACCTATACTGCGGATAAAATATGATGAAAAATTATAAAATTCGGGCGCGAAAGCAAATATTTATATGATTTTTTACAAGAAAAAAAGTCAGATTTTACCTATTTTTGATGAATACTTTGTATATTGTAAGCTACTTGGGCTGGATTCTAGAATACCTACCACACTTGAAATAGCAATTTTCTTGTTGCAATGTTTTCTTTTAGCTGAAATATGACGAAAAATCATAAAATTCGGGCACGGAAGCAAATATTTATATGATTTTTTACAAAAATAAAGTCAGATTTTACATATTTTTGAAATGGATATTTTTGTTAAAACGTTCATAAACATGCTTTTGGACCTATACTATGGATAAAATATGATGAAAAATTATAAAATTCGAGCGCGGAAGCAAATATTTATATAATTTTTTACAAAAATAAAGTCAGATTTTACCTATTTTTGATGAATACGTTGTATATTGTAAGCTTCATTGTCTGTATTCTAAAATACCTACCACACTTGAAATAGCAATTTTCTTGTTGCAATGTTTTCTTTTACCTAAATTATAATGAAAAATCATAAAATTCAGGCGCGGAAGGAAATATTTATATGATTTTTTACAAAAATAAAGTCAGATTTTACCTATTCTTGAAATGGATATTTTTGTTAAAATATTCATAAACATGCTTTTGGACCTATACTGCGGATAAAATATGATGAAAAATTATAAAATTCGGGCGCGAAAGCAAATATTTATATGATTTTTTACAAGAAAAAAGTCAGATTTTACCTATTTTTGATGAATACTTTGTATATTGTAAGCTACTTGGGCTGGATTCTAGAATACCTACCACACTTGAAATAGCAATTTTCTTGTTGCAATGTTTTCTTTTAGCTGAAACATGACGAAAAATCATAAAATTCGGGCACGGAAGCAAATATTTATATGATTTTTTTACAAAAATAAAGTCAGATTTTACATATTTTTGAAATGGATATTTTTGTTAAAACGTTCATAAACATGCTTTTGGACCTATACTATGGATAAAATATGATGAAAAATTATAAAATTCGAGCGCGGAAGCAAATATTTATATAATTTTTTACAAAAATAAAGTCAGATATTACCTATTTTTGATGAATACGTTGTATATTGTAAGCTTCATTGTCTGTATTCTAAAATACCTACCACACTTGAAATAGCAATTTTCTTGTTGCAATGTTTTCTTTTACCTAAATTATAATGAAAAATCATAAAATTCGGGAGCGGAAGGAAATATTTATATGATTTTTTACAAAAATAAAGTCAGATTTTACCTATTCTTGAAATGGATATTTTTGTTAAAATATTCATAAACATGCTTTTGGACCTATACTGCGGATAAAATATGATGAAAAATTATAAATTCGGGCGCGCAAACAAATACTTATATGATTTTTTACAAAAAAAAGTCAGATTATACCTATTTTTGATGAATACGTTGTATTTTGTAAGCTACATGGGCTGGATTCTAGAATACCTAACACACTTGAAATAGCAATTTTCTTGTTGCAATGTTTTCTTGTAGCTAAAATATGATGAAAAATCATAAAATTCGGGCGAGGAAGCAAATATTTATATGATTTTTTACAAAAATAAAGTCAGATTTTACCTATTCTTGAAATGGATATTTTTGTTAAAACATTCATAAACATGCTTTTGGACCTATACTGCGGATAAAATATGATGAAAAATTATAAAATTCGGGCGCGCAAACAAATATTTATATGATTTTTTACAAAAAAAAAAGTCAGATTTTACCTATTTTTGATGAATACGTTGTATTTTGTAAGCTACATGGGCTGGATTCTAGAATACCTAACACACTTGAAATAGCAATTTTCTTGTTGCAATGTTTTCTTTTAGCTAAATTATGATGAAAAATCATAAAATTCGGGCACGGAAGCAAATATTTATATGATATTCTACAAAAATAAAGTCAGATTTTACCTATTCTTGAAATGGATATTTTTGTTAAAACATTCATAAACATGCTTTTGGACCTATACTGCGAATAAAATATGGTGAAAAATTATAAAATTCGAGCGCGGAAGCAAATATTTATATAATTTTTTACAAAAATCAAGTCAGATTTTACCTATTTTTGATGAATACGTTGTATATTGTAAGCCTCATTGGCTGGATTCTAGAATACCTACCACACTTGAAATAGCAATTTTCTTGTTGCAATGTTTACTTTTACCTAAATTATGATGAAAAATCGTAAAATTCGGGCGCGGAAGCAAATATTTATATGATTTTTTACAAAAATATAGTCAGATTTTTCCTATTCTTGAAATGGATATTTTTGTTAAAACATTCATAAACATGCTTTTGGACCTATACTGCGGATAAAATATGATAAAAAATTATAAAATTCGGGCGCGAAAGCAAATATTTATATGATTTTTTACAAGAAAAAAAGTCAGATTTTACCTATTTTTGATGAATACTTTGTATATTGTAAGCTACTTGGGCTGGATTCTAGAATACCTACCACACTTGAAATAGCAATTTTCTTGTTGCAATGTTTTCTTTTAGCTGAAATATGACGAAAAATCATAAAATTCGGGCACGGAAGCAAATATTTATATGATTTTTTACAAAAATAAAGTCAGATTTTACATATTTTTGAAATGGATATTTTTGTTAAAACGTTCATAAACATGCTTTTGGACCTATACTATGGATAAAATATGATGAAAAATTATAAAATTCGAGCGCGGAAGCAAATATTTATATAATTTTTTACAAAAATAAAGTCAGATTTTACCTATTTATGATGAATACGTTGTATATTGTAAGCTTCATTGTCTGTGGTAGACGGATTTTTCTTGACTGGTCAATTGATGAAAGGAAAGAAAACTACTGGAATTCAGTCAATGGGATAAAATTTTATTTCCTCTCCTACCGGTTTCGACCCCACATGGGTCTTCCTCAGGGAGTGAAAGTCATTTTATACATTAAAATGACTTTCACTCCCTGAGGAAGACCCATGTGGGGTCGAAACCGGTAGGAGAGGAAATAAAATTTTATCCCATTGACTGAATTCCAGTAGTTTTCTTTCATTGTCTGTATTCTAAAATACCTACCACACTTGAAATAGCAATTTTCTTGTTGCAATGTTTTCTTTTACCTAAATTATAATGAAAAATCATAAAATTCGGGCGCGGAAGGAAATATTTATATGATTTTTTACAAAAATAAAGTCAGATTTTACCTATTCTTGAAATGGATATTTTTGTTAAAATATTCATAAACATGCTTTTGGACCTATACTGCGGATAAAATATGATGAAAAATTATAAAATTCGGGCGCGAAAGCAAATATTTATATGATTTTTTACAAGAAAAAAGTCAGATTTTACCTATTTTTGATGAATACTTTGTATATTGTAAGCTACTTGGGCTGGATTCTAGAATACCTACCACACTTGAAATAGCAATTTTCTTGTTGCAATGTTTTCTTTTAGCTGAAATATGACGAAAAATCATAAAATTCGGGCACGGAAGCAAATATTTATATGATACTCTGAGATAGCGCGT
>JAQOWZ010000575.1:0-30502 GCA_035578165.1 Stenolophus ochropezus
GCCTATAAGTATGAAAATTACGTAACTCACCCCAAAAGTATCAGTAGCCATGAAATTAAAACAAAAATAACAAATGTTTGACTGTCTATCTGTCAAGTTAGCTGCGTTAGTTTATTTTCATTAATATTTGTAATTACTGTTTCGTCAATTTATACTAAAAAATAAATAAATTTTATTTTCTTTTTATTATTTTAATTCAAAATTAATTTATGTAAAATTGTACCATTTAACAGTAATATCAAATAATAAAAAAATAAACGAAGGCAGCTAACTTGACAGATAAATCATTAAACATTTGTTCATTTTTGTCTCAATTCCATGGCTACTGCTATTTTTTAAGTGATTTACGTCATTTTCAGACCTAATTTCTGAGCTTACAAAGCAAGTAAAATTAGGGAAGCAGGAAACTAGGAAAATATGAATTCACATGTTAAATCCCTATGTTTGGGGGTTCGAGTCAACACCCTGTATAGATAAGGGAGGTATTGTTTCTTTTTTCACTTGTCGTTGTCTACAGTTATTATTATTATTTTTAGATATTTTAATTACTTTGTACTTCAGACACATTATTTTTCAGACAACTACTTTAATATTAAAATTAAAGGATTTAAAGACATAAGTATTATTCTAATACGTTTTCGGCTCCATCATGTAACTCATCGCTTATACAAGTGTCCGTTTTAAGAGGGTAATCATTGAGATGTGGAAAACCGTAAAAGATACGAATTCGGTTAAAATGGGGCAAAGTTGTTGCGTTAAGTGTCATTCCCAGCTACTGTTTTAATTTTGTTTTATTCTCCGCACCTGTTTTAGTTTTAATTTTAATTCTAGTTTTATTTTTTAGTTGCAAATATATGCAAACTTTATATTTTCTAAAACTAAAAATTTAAACTCAGCTGTCACAAAATGACAAATTTACCCCTCCGGAAGGAAAATTGATACTGTATATTATAAATAAATATTAATAATATCCAAAATAGAATTTAAAATGAATTGTGCTTTTTGAACATAAAATCTGTGAAAAAAAGAAAAATTTTTGGTATTTTGACTGCAGCTGTAATTTTAATAAAAAAAAAAACAGAATAAGGAAAGGCATAGACCACGATAATGGGTATACTTTAGAAACATATCTTTAGCTTTATCCAGAAAGGCTACAACCGCACCCGACGTATTTATTTCTGTTTTGTACAAATTTAGGTAAATATTGAATAGAACAGTTAAAAAATGGTTTGAAACAGAAGATTTTTGATTTTGTTTCCAAAACACACTTGACCGAAATTGAATAAAAACTAATAATTCTCTAATTTGTTTTATACCGTTAAAAAGAGAAAAAGAAATCTGTTAATTTTTCGAAAATAACGTGTCTGTAGAATGTGCAAACTAAAACTTGTATGAATTGAAACAAGAAAGTCAAAAAGTAAATTGGCCAAAATCAGTTTTTTGTCCATATCTAACATGTAAGTACATGAATGAAATGGGCAACTTTACCCCAATTTAACTGACTTTGTATCTCTGACGTTTCTCCACATCCCAATACTTACCCTCTTAAAACGAACATCCTGTGTTACGTCACTGTAATGACGTTTAGTGAACTATAGAACCTGGTTCATGTTCGGTTTGTCGCGAAAAATCGCCTAGAGCTGTTTGTTCGCGGATTATAAGTGTGGAGGATAAAAGATGTGCAAGATTGAAAGTGTGCAAGGCACAATGTCGAGCAATATAACATGTGTGGACGATAAAATGTATATGTCCCGGCCAAAATTAGTTGTGATACATGATTGAAATGGGCAAGTAACTTGGTAACTTTGCCCCAATTTAACCGGCTATCCCCCCTATTCTGTAACTCAGTGGTTAATTTTTAACCAGTTGTTAAATTTTTTCTCCAATGTAAAGAGACAGCACTGGAGAAAATATCAAAACATAACTTGTAATGTTTGTTTTTATTTGTCAAAAATTTTAGCAACTGGTTAAAAATTAACCCCTGAGTTACAGAATTGGCCCCTGTCCGTATTTATTTGGGAAATTTAAACCCAACCATCAACTGATTTTAAACCTACCCGTTTTGGTACCAAATAAACACTCAAATTTTACAGATGGTGAATATTTTAACCAGTTAATTTAAGTTACTTTTTAAAAGTGACTTATTTAAGTTTTTCATTTTAACCTATGAAAGATATAATTTCTGACAGATACCGGGTGTCCCAGCTCGACCGACACATGAGAGATTTACATAGGAAATAAATTAATTATGAATAGTATCTCCCCAGTGCAAGATATTAACTTGAAATTTTGTATACTTATTGGGGAATATTATTTCTATGGATTACACTTATTTGAAATATGTAATTTCGTCTGCAGGGTGAGATTTATTAAATTATAAAATCTAACATTTTCGTTCAAAATCAGTCAGCCATGGAAATAAAAGAAAATATCTATGTGACAGTTCTGACAGTTAATGACATGCCATTGTAGATATTTATATTTTTGTAATATTGGTATATTATTTAACAAAAAGAAACTAAATTCAACTTAAACAATAATAAAATACGGAGAGTAAGAATTAAAATCAGTGATACTTCACTAAACTGTCAGATAAGTATTTTCTTTTATTTCCATGGCTGTCTGATTTTGAATGAAAATATTAGATTTTAAATTTAATAAATCTCGCCCTGCAGACGAAATTGCATATTTCAAATAAGTGTAATCTGTAGAATGAACTGATTTCCCATGTGTCGGTCGAGCTGGGACACCCCGTATATAAATAAGTGGGTGAGTTATTTGAGACGTAGCAAGCAGGCAGAATGAACCTAAGTTGTAAGATATGAGTGGACGTTGTGTGTGCAGGTGCCAAGTTGGTCCGGTACGAGCACGCCGGACGACGTGGTGTGCATCCAGTCCGACTCGGAGGTGGACGTGGTCACCGTGGAGGCGCCGCCCGCCTCGCCGCTCACCGTGGAGGCGCTGCTGGCGCAGCTGCCGCCCGTGGACGCGCGCTGCCTGGGCGAGGCGGAGGCGGCGTGCCTGTGCGAGGGCGAGGCCGAGGCGGAGTGCGCGGCGCAGCAGCTGCTCGCCGCGCGGTACAGCCACGCGCTGGACCCCGCCCAGCTCACCGCGCAGCGCCTCGCCAACGTCAACGGCAACTACGGAGTGCCTTGCGAGAACTACCAGCGCTACAGCATCTCGGAGCCGCCACACGAGTTCGAGTTCCGCGAGTGGCACGAGACGCTGCCGGTGCGCTCCTACAACCATGAACTTCTCACCATTCTGCCCTACGTTGTCATTGATTAGACAGGGGACTAGTCCCAGGTGCGCGTTCACTACCCGCCTTCATCCCAAACCGTCCTAAAACTGCTTCCCAGATGCCATCAATTACTCTTTCTTAACTGATAAACCCTTCTCAACTCAAAGTTTACCAAACTGCCTTAACTTTTCATCCACTGTCTTCATTTCAACCTCAACTCAAAAAACGTAATCACAAATTTCCTAAAACTGTCCTAATTGTCTTCACTTCATCCCAAACAGCTTCAAACAACCTTAAACCTTTTCTAACTGATGAAAAAATTGTTTAAAATGGTTTTACGTCTTTCCCAGATACCTTAAATTAATTGCAAACATACTGAAACAATTTGAAACCTTTCCCAACTGATAGGAATCTCTTTAAAATCCTTAAAATGGCATGAAACTGTTTGTTTTTGCAACTGTTGAAACAAACAGTTCAAAAACTAATACAGAATTACTTCAAACTATTCCCAACTGAATTCAAACCGTCTAAAGTTTACCAAACTGTCTGAAACTTTGGTAAATTTTGTACAAACAATCTAAAACTGTTTTAGACTATTCTTAACTGTCTTATCTTTAATCCACAGAGTCTCAAACTATTTTAAACCTTTCCCAATTGTCTTTATTTCAATCTCAACTCAAGAAACGTTATCATAAATTTCCTAAACTTTTTAAAATCTTTCCAAATTGCCTTCGCTCCATCCCAAATAACGTAAACATCAAAAATTGTTAAAAATTGTTTTACGTCTTTCCCAAATGCCTTAAATTAATTGCAAACGTTTTGAAATTATTCTTTCTCAACTGTCTTCATTTCAATCTCAACCTAAAAAACTTAATCACAGATTTCCTAAAATTGTCCTAAACGTTTTTAAATCTTTCCTAATTGCCTTCACTTCGTTTCAAACAGCTTTAAACTACCTGAACTTCCTTTCCAAATGCCTTCAATTCCTTGCAGCATTTCCGTGTTCGGAATGGGTTTGAGTGGCATGCAACTGTTTGACCGGGCGAGGGTAAAGTGTAGTTCGGTGACGCGCCACCAGTTGTATATTTGTTGTACATAATGAGCGACCTAGTTTGGTTACATTTTAGTGTATGGTTTTACTGTTATTGTTAGTGATAGGTTATCCAATCCTTGTTATTAGAGTTAATTCTTTTTGTAA
The DNA here is from genome assembly GCA_035578165.1 of Stenolophus ochropezus. Classification (NCBI taxonomy): domain Eukaryota; kingdom Metazoa; phylum Arthropoda; class Insecta; order Coleoptera; family Carabidae; genus Stenolophus; species Stenolophus ochropezus. Next base: position 4,440 of record JAQOWZ010000575.1, read on the forward strand.
CTGATCTGAATTTTATACGCAGTACAAGCGAAACTTCCATTCGAAGCAGATTTTACAATATTTATTACTTTTATCTTAGGAGAAGTTCACAACCAATTGCGCTAGCGACATAAGATATTTCGTTGCCTTTCAATAAATAAATAAATAAATATTCAAATATTTTCATTACAACATGTGTTTTATTCCACCCAGATGCTACATGCGTTCTTTTCGCACAATATCACATCATTTCAACTAATTCACTTATTGTGACTGCTCTTTTCGCCACATATCAACTAATGAGGTGATGAAATTATTTTTCCCGCTTATAGACAGTAGTATTCCTTTTGCAAGTCGGTTCAGTTGGATTAGTTCAGATAGATTAGTTGGATCAGTTCATTTTTCGGTGCAAATGGAATGCCTTTGGATCACTTTAATCCGCGAAGCTTTGTAATTTTAATTTAATTATTATTATTTTATATAAGTTCAATTGCCTTGTCTGTCATCTCCGATGGTAATTCTAAAACTTAAATTTTGGTTGTTTCCGCATTTTAAATTTGCAATTTCTCCATTTTCTTTTTCAATTATTGAAAAGTACAGCAAAATCACGTGACAACCTGAACTGAACCTTCTGATCTACCTCTGCGAGTGGATTACTTGGGAACAGTAAATACTGTAGAGAGGGTAAACTGATCCGGTCAAATGGAATGAAAAATAAGTGATCCGGATTCAAAAGTGTAAGTGAGATCAGATCCAAGTCGCAAATGGAATATGCCTTTATTCTTTTCGCACAATATCACATCACTTTAAGTAATTCACTTATTGTGACTGTTCTTTTCGCCACAAATCAACTAATGAAGTGCCTTCTGAATTTTAATGTCACTTAAAGATGTTTTCTTTTCGCACAATTCATCAGATCACTTTAATTTAAAGTGATGTGAAGGGAACTAATAGTTTTTAGTAATGCAAAGAATCAAATTGTGGCTATTTCTACAACTATTTTTAAAAATTTTGTACTATTCCTTCGAACTATCATTTATATATTCATTTAATTAACGATAAATTTAAAACATTGTTTTTAATAATTTGTTTATAAATAAAATTTAAATTTACTGAGACAATAACTTCAATATTATTGCCAATTTTGATGTTTTTACAAATAAAATGAACAATTTTGTTTACTGAAGGCAAAACATAACCCAATTTTTCAAGTGATTTTAAATTTTGCAAAAAGAACAACTATTATTGAATTAGAGATAAGTTGGTTCAAATCAGGTAGATTAGATGAATCAATTCACTTATTCAGTGGAAATGGAATGGCATTTTGAATTACTTCAGCTCGTGTTTTCCGTTTATGTTTAAATGTTTGTAATATTTTAAAATTGAGGTTATAATTTTAAGTCATTCATTAAATCATTACATTGTGTAAGTTAAATTATAGCTGATTTTGCCTTGTTTATCATCTCCGATAGTAATTCTAACTTATAAATTGTGTTAAATTTAGAATCATAAATTTGTAATTTCTCAATTTTATTTCAAATATTTAAAAACAGCAAAGTCACATAACGATCTGAACTGAACCAACTGATATACTTCAGCCAGTAGATTACTTAGGATCAGTTCGCTCAGTAGAGAGTGAAGTGATCCAGTCAAATGGAATGAAAAATAAATGATCCGGATTCAAAAGTGTATCAATTTCGAGCGGGAATTACAAAATCTGAAATTTACAGTTTGAAATTATGGCAGTGGTGAACGAACCATATAACCGCGCAATTTAAATAACTGTCATCTGTTGTGTACTTATGTTTGGTTATGTATATATCTAATTAAAATCTACTTTACGTTAATATATTAATTTTTCAGACGACCACCTACGAAAGTAGCAATAACAACACTGTAAATAACAACGGAAAGTGCAACGTAACACACTAGTGCTGTTATGACTTTTAGTTCCGTTAAATGACTTCAGATGGCATTTCGACAAAAAATAAATAAAATATTTGGTAATTTATTTACTATAACCGTCAAGTTGAATATTAATAATTATTATATTTGTTAATATTTTTGTATTATTTAGTATTATTTATATAACGCAGTTTTAGATTACGCGCGTTTAACGAATTGAGTTGCGCTGAACACTGGACGCCACTGGTTGAACCTAACCTCAAATGTCAGCCGGCAAAAAAGAAATTTTGTGTTCGAATATTACATTTAATCATTTTTTCAACGTCAAACATGGACGCAAGTGACGAAGATATCATTGATTGTACACCGCCTACAATTTTACAGGCTGCAAGAGAAACTACATTAAATCTTTTGCCGCCTAAATCTAAAGAACGCTATGAATTGACTTACAACCAGTTTATGGCTTGGCGTAAAGAAACTAAAACAGATAAATCATTATCGGAACATGTTTTATTAGCTTATGTAAGTGAACAATCTAAAAAACTGTCTCCAAACTCTCTGTGGACAATATATTCTATGCTGAATATTATATTGGTGTTAACACTTTTTTATGAATTTTTTTGTGGTCGTCTGAAAAATAGTGTACATAACTCGCTCGAAAGTGTCTAACATGCTCGTGTATTAAATCACTCGGCGCTATGCGTCTCGTTCTTCAATGTCTACACTCGCAAGTTATTTTCCACTTTCCACGCTCGTTATGTAATATACTATAATACACATACATATTACAGATATGTATGCAATTTACAGGTTTTTATATTTGCAAGAAAATATGCATGTTTTTAACATATACGATAGAAAAGGTACACAATTTTTCAGATAAAATTGAATTTATTTTTCATCAAATAAATTTATTAGGTGGTAAATATTTCGGGCCTTCGTAAAAGTATTTTCACTTTATACTTTATTTATACTTAAAGTTTTAAAATGTTACAGATGTATCTCTTGTATTACAATAGAATATCCTTTCTGAAATCTTTGTAAATACATGTACTTTATATTTGTGTACAAAGTTTTAACTGTGTAGGTATTACAATCGAAAAACAGAAAAATGAGCCACAAGTTTAATTTCACTAATTTTATCACTATTTAAGTGACCCAACATTTCAGAACGTTTTTGAAGCTAAAATGAAGGAGTAAAGTAACACTATCACAGTAAAAACAAAGGAAATACACATTTAAGATTCGAATAAACACAAAATAATTGTTTAGGAACTTCTTGGGACTTGGATTTGGATGGAATTCTGCTCCAAATTTCACTCGCAGCAGCTTTAGATAACTCTATGCCATAATACACACGCTTGTAACATGTGCAGTTATAAATATATTCACGCATTTACCTCTAAATATCGTCTGGAAGTGTTGCTTCACTTTCCCTCTGATTTTACATGTCAAATCCCTATATTTGGGTATTTGAGTCACCATTCTGTATATAAATTTACAATATGAAAATTAAATTATATTTTTGCACAAAATTTTAGAATGTCTTCTAAATAATTAATATTCGGTAAAATATTAATAAGTGCATTGCCAATTTTACAAAGCATATCCCGTTAAATAAATAATTTAAATACCAAGATGCCAGGAACCATAATTTTCCCATAAATATTGTCTGAAATGTCTGAAATGTGAAATAATTTCCTAAAATTTTGAGTCACTAAACCGGAATGTTCGAAATGCAGAGTCACGAAACGGGAATGTCCGAAACGCGCTAGTTCATGTAATCCTCAAAAGATGCCACTAAATTTATTATTTGCTAAATTATCGACTGGTAATTGGTACAAAATAATTTATAGTAATTGTGTTAGATGGAACTAGTTAAAACTAAAAAAGTAGTAACATGTATTACCGACTTTTGGCAAACAGTTTTAAGCATTTAGGTTAGATGTCACTAGGAGCAGGATAAAATGTCGTTTCATAAACGCTAAATTTTTAACAAACTGTACGCCTTTAACACGCTACTAAACGTATATACCATAGTCAAAAACACACTGCAAGCAATGTGAGTTTTTGGCACTGCCTATTGCAAAGAAAAAATGGAAGTGCGCAACTAGATGTTATAGCAGTTCCAAATACAAAATTTCAACATTGTATGGCTAAACGTTTTTGAATTATGCCAAAAAGTCAAAAACACACTATAAGCAATGGGGGTTTCCAATACAACGCCTTTTTAAAATATATATTCTGCATATCAATTTTGGTCGTGAGTATATTGTAATAAAACTAAAATAATATGTAATTGTTGAATACTTTATTTAAAAATTGAAATTAAAATTTTATTTAAATGACCTTGTGACGTCATTCCCCTGACCAGTGTTGCCAACTATAACTACATAAGTTTTAATTTCACCGGTTCGCAACACTGCCTCCGATAGCTAGCTTCATGTGATAAAATGACAGTGCAAGCTCGATTTCATTTCATTTCAAAATATATGAGAACACACACACGTGGTAACTGGTAAATGCATCTATCGAAAGCATGAATCACGAAAGCAGGTTATGTTTATATTCAATGTTTGAATTTACGCGGTACTCGTAGCCTGACTTCAATGCGCTTCTGCCAGAAGCCGTCGGGCAGCTCGGCGTTGTTCTTGTTGCACAGGATGTCCTGGTGCGTGGGCCCGGGGGCGGCGCTCTGGCGGCCCGGCTCCTCGGGGTGCGGCCCCACGTCCTGCCCCAGCAGCCAGCGCTCGTAGCGCTCCGGCTGGAAGCGCTTCACACTTGGGCGCCTGCCCAAGAGGGAATGACTATTCAACTCATTTCAAATTACTTAGCTTCATCTCAAACTGTTTTATATATTTATAATAGTCTAAAACTTCCTAAACTTCAAATTGATTTCAATTTCTTCCTATTATCTTCACGTAAATCAAAACTGTTTTAAAGTCTTCCAAACTGTTTTAACTTAATTTAAAATAGGCTTAAACTGTTTTAAACATTGTACAACTGTCTAAATTCAACTTCAAACAGTCTGCAATAATTTCAAACAATTCCCAAACTTTAAATTAATTTTAATTTATTCCAAACTATTTTAATGACTCTTCAACTGTCTTAATTTAATTTTGAACAGTCTGAAATAATTCCAATAAATATGATTTAAATTTCTTCATTTATAATACTTTGAAACTATTTTAAACATTGTACAATTATCTAAATTGAACTCCAAATACTCTGAAATAATTTCAAACACTGCTTTAATGCCTTTCCAACTGTCTTAACTTAATTTAGCATAGTCTAAAACTGTTTTAAATGTTGTACAACTGTCTGAATTTAATTCTAAACAGTCTAAAATAATTTGAAACACTTCCCAAACTTCAAATTGATTTAATTTTCTTCTAACTGTTTTAACTTAATCCCAAACTATTTTAACAATTTCTCAACTGTCTTAACTTACTTTAGAATAGTCTAAAACTGTATAACAAACAAATCACAATACATTCCCGTCTCTTTTAACGAACTATAAACCAATCTTATATTTTCTCCTACAATTCTCCAAATTCAATGTTAACGCTACAATCTAAATGTTACAGTAATCAGTAAACTTGTTAATTACTTACGTCAAAATCCTTATCTTCATCTTTTTTAAATTTGAACATCTTCACCAAACAGGTTAATAGGCCAATTCTGAACAAATCTGTAAATCTTACAGATCTGTAAACCTGTAAAAAACTTGACAAAAACACATCTATTTTTGTTGATTAATATAAAATTATACATAAGAGTGGCTACTTTTGTTGCGATTTTGTTCATTATTTACAGATTTACAGATCTGGAAGTCTTACAGAGTTGGCCTATAAGTTTCACTTATGTTTATTTAATAATTAGTAATACAAATTAAACAAAGACAAGCTTGTAGTAGCAGCTACATATAAAATGACAAATACAATGTCTGCCACAGTAATGGCTGGTTCCCGCGTTGCGCGTTCTATACGGTTTTCCACCTGTCCGATACATGACATTGATTGGTGCTGCCATCTCCTATACACAGTCAGTTTTGGACAAGTCATGAAAAAGTTATTTCTGTGCTTGCAGTTTTTAGTGGTATGTGTGCATAAAATTGTAAATACGAATACGTGGAGAGAGTTATACAATACATGCAACAAATATGATATGTTTGTGTTTTTTTATTAAACTAAAAATTATTATTATTGATTGATAAACTCGAGGCACGAAGATGTGACGAAACTTTCCGATTGTAAACGATGAGTCCTTTAAATTCATTCGCACACTCACACAAACAAGCCTGTGCTTTGGAAAAAAATGGAAATCTATTGTTTTAAACAAATAATAAAATTAAAATTGATTAATAAAAATTTGATAAAAAAACAAAAGATTTTAGATTTTGTTTTCAAAGTACACTTGATCGAAACGAATAAAAGTAAAATAAAAAAATGAGATTAAATTTATTTGAAATAATTTATTGTTGTAATGCTAGTGTATAATAAATAATTAAATAAATTATTTTTCTTTAATCAGTGATATTTATTATAAGATTGATACAACAGTAAACACACCAACAATAAAAAAACACATTCACAGTAAAAATACTTTATTGAACAAACGAAAATATACATATATAAGGATAATAAATTTTATAAACAGAATAACAGACTTCCTATGGGTTCACCTTTACCTCTTCTTTTGGCTGACATTTTTATGGATGAATTTGAAAATTCCTTATTTAAAAATAACAATCATTTAATTAAACTTATTTTTTGTTGGTATAGATACGTGGACGATATTTTTTGTATTTGGACAGGTACGGACAGACATCTAGATTTATTCTTAAAATTTCTTAATAGTTTAAATAATAATATACAGTTTACGGTAGAATATGAAACAAATAAAACTTTAAATTTCTTAGATATATCCATAACACATAATAACCATAGTTTAGAATTTGCAATTTATCGAAAAAATACTTACACAGATATTGTTATACATCTAGAAAACATAAAAATGTCGGCATTTCACTGTTTTGTACACACACCAATTACTTAATATTATTCCATTATCTGAAACTGCCTTTACTACAGAATGGGGTATTCCAAGTTTTTTTTCAATTTTTAATATTTCAATCTGTACGTAAAAATATTAAACCCGTATTTTTTATTTTTGTTGAAAAGTTTCTAACACGAGGGAAAAAAAAATCTTAAAGTTTTAATAAATTGAACCAGCTGAGAACATACGTTTCTAGATCTGAGTGAGACGGATATATGACAAACGCGCTGGGTACGTCGTTTCGTACAGGAACGCGTAAACAATTTATACATAACCTTAGAAAATGTGTATTTTCTAAATAAATCTGTGGCTTTGGAATATTGAAGCAATGTGAAATTATTTTAAATAATTTTTATTTAGAAAGAAAACGTTTGATCAGCTTATATATAAATTATAATTATTCTAAATCAGAACGTGTCCTTGACGCATGTTGTACAGATGAAAATGATTTTATATTTTAACTTTTTATGTTATTTTTAAATTATATATAATTTCGTGTCGTTTTGATGATGATCCTAAACTTAGCTTTAAAATATTTTCGATAAAGTGCAAACCTGAATCTCGTATTATTTCATATAACAAAGTTATAAGCAAAAAATAAAAAAATCGCTAAATTTACATTTTCCCCTATATCTAGTGATCTATGCATTTTTCGCAAATAACAAAACACCATTAAAATAGTCTCCTAACGAGGCAAGTTTTATCAATTTTTAACCTACTTTTTCAATATCAACTTTCTGTTGACTTCGTTTTAAGTTTTTTTTATATAACTTTTCAACGAATATAGATATCGTACTGAGACCTAAAAATTTGGAATCTACATTAAATATTGAATAAATGCAACTAGGAAAAAATATATTAGGTATTAATTACATGAATGAAATTGTATGAAACATACATGTGATATGATATCCAAGTAAACTACCTTTTCTGTAAAAGTAAATACAAATGAATATTTGATAGCTAAGTCACGGATTGGATGAACAGAGCCACTATGCAAAAAAACTCCAAAGTTGGGGAATAATTATTTTCTGAACCGACCACTGACACCACATTAGCAATTATTGATAATTCTGGTAAATTGGTACAATCTAAACATTCTATATATGTAGGTATATACACTTGCTGGTTATATATTTATCGTAACCTACAATTGTGAGAGCGGTTTATTTGTATGCGTTACTACAACAGAAGGCGAACCACAATTGTATAACACTCTATTGAAGGCACAAATATTTACTACAGTACATAATATCGGGCATTTGTTTATTATTTGCACATATACACATATATTATTATTAGCACGAAATAAAAAGACTTGTAGTCAGCGCCGCCATGCGGATGAATCTTGTAAATAGTGTTGCCATGGCAACGCCTAGAATTTGTTGTACATTCCCATGATGTGCCTTTAATAACAATTGTTCATCTGCCAGGCACTAATTATTGTCAATATTAGTGATTTTTCATAACAAACAAGTGCTCAGCGTTACCAACAAAAATCCTATAAAAATAAATAAACCACTCAATGGCCGTTTCCCGCGCTTACAAGGTGTGACATTGTTTAATTATCATATTTGTATTGTTATTAACTAATTACGAGGATTTTTAATGTTGTAACAATAAACTACGTATTATTTCAAGTATTTTGTGTAAATGTCAGTGTATGCCATACAACAATAAGTGAATAAACAACATTATAATTTTTAGGTTAGTTCCAGATCACGTTTTCGTAGTTGTAAAACGATAAATAACTCAAGAAAACATCAAGGCTAGACATGCAATAATACAATAGGATTAAATGTAATTCGAGACAACAATTAACGTGAAAGTTGCTATGAAAAAAAAACACACTACGAGCAAAGTGCTCTTTTTGCACTGCCAGTTGCAATAAAAAAATGGAGGTGAACAACTAGATGTTATAGCAGTCCCAAATACAAAATTTCAACATTGTACGTCTAATCGTTTTTGAATTATGCAAAAAAATGAAAAACACACTAAGACCAAAATGCCCTTTTGGCACTGCCGATTGCAATAAAAAATGGAGGTGAACAACTAGATGTTATAGCAGTCCCAAATACAGAATTTCAACATTGTACGGCTAATCGTTTTTGAATTATGCAAAAAAATGAAAAACACACTAAGACCAAAGTGCCCTTTTGGCACTGCCGATTGCAATAAAAAATGGAGGTGAACAACTAGATGTTATAGCAGTCCCAAATACAAAATTTCAACATTGTACGGCTAATCGTTTCTGAATAATGCGAAAAAATGGAAAACACACTACGAGCAAAGTGCCCTTTTTGCACTACCGATTGCAATAAAAAATGGAGGTGAACAACTAGATGTTATAGCAGTCCCAAATACAAAATTTCAACATTGTACGGCTAATCGTTTTTGAATTATGCAAAAAAATGAAAAACACACTAAGACCAAAGTGCCCTTTTGGCACTGCCGATTGCAATAAAAAATGGAGGTGAACAACTAGATGTTATAGCAGTCCCAAATACAAAATTTCAACATTGTTCGGCTAATCGTTTTTGAATTATGCAAAAAAATCAAAAACACACTAAGACCAAAGTGCCCTTTTGGCACTGCCGATTGCAATAAAAAATGGAGGTGAACAACTAGATGTTATAGCAGTCACAAATACAATATTTCAACATTGTACGGCTAATCGTTTTTGAATTATGCGAAAAAATCAAAAACACTACGAAACAAGTGCTCAACGTTTCCAACTGTTTTGTACAAACATCTTAAAAAATAAATAAACTTTGGATAATTATTTATATTATTGTTTAATTGATATTTTAGACTATGTATTACAATATATAAATAATGACCTGTCTTAAATATTTGTCATAACAAAACAAACATATAAAAACAGAGGCACATTCCAGAATGACATCACAGAACCGCCGCCATGTTTGTTGCGCTGTCATTCGTTAAAAGCGTTGTGTTCTTACTTGTAGACAGCTTGTAAATAGTGTTGTCAATGCCTAGAATTTTTAATACATTCACTTGTGCTTTTAATAACAATTACACATCTGCCAGGCACTAATTATTATTAATAAACTTTTGTTGGAGGTTATCTCTAGTGACTAGTGTTGCCAACTGCATGTTGTACAATAATCATGTGAAAATGAATAAGCTTTAGATAATTATTTATATTATATGTTTTGCAATATATAAATAATGACTGTCTTAAATAAGCAGCAATAATAATAATAATAATAAAAATCAATTTAGATAGTTGACATTTTTGCCGATACCCACGCCTGGGCGCGTCACTCATGGCGGTTTCTCGCGTTTACTAGGCATCATATCGTTTAATTATTATATTTGTATTGTTATTAACTAATTATCATGATTTTTAATGTTGTAACAATAAACTACGTATTATTCCAAGTATTTTGTGTAAATGTGTATCTATGTCATTCAACAATAAATGAATAAACAACATTATAATTTTTAGGTTAATTCCACTTCACGTATTCGTAGTTGTTAAAAACGATAAATAAAGCAGGAAAACACCGAGGATAGACATACAATAGGATTAAATATAATTCGAGACAACAATTAATGTAATTGTTGCTATGAAATGTTGTTACTTAGAGACTGACACAATGACAAGTTTTGTGATGGTGATTTTACAACTAGTTTGTTTATACCAATAAAAGATGTGTGTGAGAAGATAATTTAGCAATAGTTGGACATGCTAATAGTGTTATTTATGTTATAGATACATGCAGAAGAAACTACAAGCAAGCACATGGAGGACAGAATATAAAATTCACTATATTGTTAAATAAATACTATATATAAACATGTAATCAATGTGTATACTATATTATTAGAAATAAAGTGTTTGTTTGTGTTTTTTATTCACCTAAAATTCCTTTATTACAATATTAACAAACGTACCATAACAAATTTCACCAACATTCTACTGCTTGTCATTATTTAATTACTCAAGCAATAATAAAATTGAGATTAAATTTGCGTAGTTACAAACCTCATAATTATTTAGATTTTCTACAATTTTTTGAATCAACCGCACAAATATTTAGTTCCAATCGATAGTGTAGGTGGCGCAGAAAACCGTACAAACATCAACACAATATAATAATACATTTATTAAATTTTACACTTTAAATATATAATTAGTGTTTGAAACATGTTTTTAATTATGTCTAAACTGCAACCGAGGGATATTACTGCAAAAATGCGTGATTCCTAATTATGAATACATCTGATTTTATAACATAACCTATTTTGTTTTTATTTTCAGCTAGTTAATCCAGAATGTGAATAAGTGATTAAACAACATTATAATATTTAGGTTAGTTCACGTTTCCGTGGTTCTTAGAAACGATAAATAAAGCAGGAAAACACCGAGGATAGGCATACAATAGGATTAAATGTAATTCGAGACAACAATTAATGTGATTGTTGCTATGAAATGTTGTTACTTAGAGACTGATACAATGACAAGTTACGAGATAGTGATTTTACAAGTAATCTGTTTATACCAATAAAAGATATGTATGTGAAAGATAATTTAGCAATAATTGGACATACTAGTCGTGTTATTTATATTACAGATAGAATTCTGGAGTTAGCTATACATGCGAAAGGATTCATAATTACCTGAAGAACCACATATAAAATTGACTATAATCCTTACTAAATATGTATAAACATACAATGTGTGTACTATATTATTATAAATAAAGAGTTATACACAATACTTGCAACAAATATGATGTGTTTGTGTTTTTCTTTATTGAACTTTGAAAATCCTTTATTATAATAAAAAATAAATTACAAATACCTGTATAAACAATATAATAAACAAATGTTTAAAGTTAGATGAATGTATTTCAACAGGATTTATTAACAATATACTAAAAATAACCTATAAGTCATTACCTGTTTTTGTTAATTTTCTCTCTTTTTACAACATTTCCTTTGTTGTTATCCATTTATTTATTATTATTTATGGTCCAGAAACAGGAATTAAGCATTTTCACCGTGATTGTTTATGGTAAAAAGAAAATTTTGTTATTAGAATTTCAATCTACGTGTCTAGTAAAATTAATACTTATCTAATGGACTTTTTTTGTTACTTTACCAACTAAATTTATCAAAATTAGCTTTTTTATTACAGCTCATTAAATATTATTTGTAAATAATACATATATTTAAAAGTTATTTATTGCTAACTAATTAGAATTACGAGATATTAATATATTTTTTAATTATGAACGCCATCTTACGACCATTCATTGAACTACTGAAACCATAGACATTACCTACACTAGATTAGACTACATACAAACCATAGACATTGTGTAGAGTGTATTAGGGTTTTTTTTTTAAAAATAATCATTCGTGCTTCTTTCATTTGACAGTTTAGCTCTAGTAGAAAACTGTAAATTTTAAAACCCCTTAAAATTTGACAGCTTTTTTAGGGCGCAAAACTTCATTGAAAAGCTGTCAAATCGTAGTTTATTTTTCATCCGTTTGACAGTTTCTAGCTCTAGTGGAAAACTGTCAATTTTTGAAAACCCCTTAAAATTTGACAGCTTTTTTAAGGCGCAAAACTTCATTGAAAAGCTGTCAAATTATAGTTTATTTTTCACCCATTTGTCAATTTCTAGCTCTAATAGAAAACTGTCAATTTTTGAAAACTCCTTAAAATTTGACAGCTTTTTTAAGGCGCAAAACTTCATTGAAAAGCTGTCAAATTATAGTTTATTTTTCACCCATTTGACAGTTTCTAGCTGTAGTAGAAAACTGTCAATTTTTGAAAAACTCCTTAAAATTTGACAGCTTTTTTAAGGCGCAAAACTTCATTGAAAAGCTGTCAAATTATAGTTTATTTTTCACCCATTTGACAGTTTCTAGCTCTAATAGAAAACTGTCAATTTTTGAAAACCCCTTAAAATTTGACAGCTTTTTTAAGGCGCAAAACTTCATTGAAAAGCTATCAAATTATAGTTTATTTTTCACCCATTTGTCAGTTTCTAGCTCTAATAGAAAACTGTCAATTTTTGAAAACCCCTTAAAATTTGACAGCTTTTTTAAGGCGCAAAACTTCATTGAAAAGCTGTCAAATTATAGTTTATTTTTCACCTAGCCAACAAAAATTAAAATTAACTACTGACATGTAGTATATTTTAGGTGTAAATATTGTTGTTATTAATTAAAAGAAGTGGACAACCTTAAAAACAAATAAGCCCCGCCCCTTAGACAAACTTCAAGTCATAGACTTATAACGACTGTGATGAGTAAGACAAAGACAAATAATACTTTGAATGTGCAGGATAAAAATGTTCCAAGTGACGTCACTTCTATATGAGCTGGCGGCGACTATACTTACCTAAATTGGGAGGAGGCACAAACCTGAGTTAGATTAAGTTATGCCTTTGACCGGAATTGGCTTTATTTGATAGAGTTTGACAGATTTTGAGGAAGAAACTAACCTAAATTAGGTAAGGTTTTTGGCCGGATGTTTTCGGATTTGACAGATTTTGACAGCTTTTGAGGGGAGGCGCTAACCTAAATTAAGGGGGGGACTCTAACCTAAATTTAGGGGAGGCACTAACCCAAGTTAGGTTACGTTAGGTTAAGTTAGGTTAGGTTAGGTTAGGTTAGGGGAGGTTAGGTTAGGTTAGGTTAGGTCAGGTTAGGTCAGGTTAGATTAGGTTAGGTTAGGGGAGGTTAGGTTAGGTTAGGTTAGGGGAGGACAGGTCAGGTTAGGTTAGGTCAGGTCAGGTTAGGTTACATCCCAAAGTTATAAATATCTTTATTATGTAGTCAGTATTATTTATTTGTATCATAATATAACACACGAATATGTAGAACACACATATACACACACACATACATACATACATACATACATACATACATATATATTAAAAATAAAATAATGCTTCTCAAGTTACAGGAGACAGGAAGAGATATATTTATTGATATCAATTATTTATTACAGCACACAACACACACATATAAACCCACGAATTTTTTCGCTTTTTTTTTTTTTTTTTTTTTTTTTCCAAGTCCACAAAAATATACTGTTAATCATTTCATATCATACTTTTAATATAAATATGCATTATTTTGTAACAGAAAATTATTTCTCTTATTGCATTCTCTTATCTTACAATTATATTATCTAACAGTATTTTTAAACAAATTAATAAATGTCTTTTTTAAATAATTATTTTATTTTGTTAGGAACTTTTTGAGAAATAATGTTGGTCATCATCATAAGTCAATACATAACCATACATTTCAGTTGTCACATGTAGCTTACTAGTGTTGTTTGTTTATTATTTATTTATTTTCAGCATAATGTGTGAAGACATTGTACAAAATGAGGATTCTGAGCTTTCTGCTAAGTAGAGATGTAGGTACACAGTATTTTTAAACAAATTAACAAATGTTGGTGTCACAAAATAACAACAAATACTCCTTTATGTTGAATACATTCACATTCTTTTCCAACAAATAGAAGCTGTTGTTCAAAGATTAAAACAATTTCAGACTATTCTAAATTAAATTAAGAGAGTTGGGAAGGCTTTAAAACAATTTGGAATTAAGATAAGACAGTTGGAAGAAGTTTAAATCAATATGAAGTTTAGGAAGTGTTTGAAATTATTACAGACTATTTACAATTAAATTTAGACCGTTGTACAAAGATTAAAACAGTTTTATACTATTTTAAATTAAGTTGAGACAGTTCATATTGCTAATGTTATATAAAAACATGCTTTAAAAATGATTTTTTTGTTACTATTATTTTTTATTTCGTTCGTACATTTGTTTCATATGCATTTTCAAAATTCGAAACTTACATTTCTTAACCTTTGTAAACTTTTTATTTGTCAATATGCATTTAAAATATAAGGAAAATATTTATGAATCTATACATTATAAGTTATGAAATTTTAGTATTCTTTTAAATTAGTTTTGTTTGTTCGGTTTTCCTACTCTACCTATTTAAAAAAAATAAAAATACCAAAAACAGTTTAACAATATTTTATGTTATTAAACTGATTTCTATATAATAATAGGACAGTTGTTAGCGCAAAGTATAAAAAAAAATATTGTTGCATCCAAAAAACAAATGTCAAAACAAATATCAAATCGAAACCAATGATATGATAAATTCCATGTTCCACGTTAAAAACATACTCACAGTATTTCATAAATAGCTATTAAAACAATACATTTCTAATGTTTTGATAAAGAATTTGTAATTTTTCAGACCACCCGATTAGGAAAATACATAAACGAACTCCGGCGTCGCACGTCAAACGAATCTTTAGCAAAACGCGCGAAAGATTTACTAAAGAAATGGCGCGGATTAATCCTCCCAGACGCGAACGGCCTGAAGCGTGGGGAGAGCCCGGGGCCCCGCGCGAAGAAGCGCAACAACCGCACGCCGGACCCGACGCCCACCAAACGCGCGCTGAACGGCTCGCGCGAGCTAGACTTCTCCGACAACTCCAACTGCTCGGTGAAAGAAGCCAAGACAGACATCATCTTCATCAACTCGGACTCCAACTCGAGCCTGCCGGACGCCACGGACACCGCGGAGCCCAAGAAGCGCGGCCGCAAGAAGGGCTCGAAGAACCACAAGAACCTCGTGATCGCCGCGGAGGAGTCGTTCAGCAACAAGATGGCCGTGAGCCGCAACTCCAAGGTGAAGACCACGCAGGAGCTGCTGGCGGACCTGCAGAACAGGGCGCCCAAGAGCTCGGCGCAGGAGATCGAGCTCCGGGCCGCGCAGCTCACCGAGTCGCTGTCGCGCATTGACAAGAAGCTCAACCCGCAGAAACAGATCAACAAGAATGTCACGCCGGTCAAACCACCCGCGCCTCATCGGACACTCAACGAGGTCAGTTCCCGCCTATCAAATTCCATATCTGAATCAATAAGCAAAATTCATTTTACATGTCTCGTAAACTCACAAATTAATAGGCCAATTCTGAACAAATCTCTAAGTCTTACAGATCTGTAAATCTGCAAAAAACTGACAAAAACACAACTATTTTTGTTGATTAATATAAAATTATACATAAAAGTGGGTACTTTCGTTGTGATTTTGTTTATTATTTACAGATTTACAGATCTGTAAGTCTTACAGATTAGTTCAGAATTGGCCTATAAGTATGAAAATTACGTAACTCACCCCAAAAGTATCAGTAGCCATGAAATTAAAACAAAAATAACAAATGTTTGACTGTCTATCTGTCAAGTTAGCTGCGTTAGTTTATTTTCATTAATATTTGTAATTACTGTTTCGTCAATTTATACTAAAAAATAAATAAATTTTATTTTCTTTTTATTATTTTAATTCAAAATTAATTTATGTAAAATTGTACCATTTAACAGTAATATCAAATAATAAAAAAATAAACGAAGGCAGCTAACTTGACAGATAAATCATTAAACATTTGTTCATTTTTGTCTCAATTCCATGGCTACTGCTATTTTTTAAGTGATTTACGTCATTTTCAGACCTAATTTCTGAGCTTACAAAGCAAGTAAAATTAGGGAAGCAGGAAACTAGGAAAATATGAATTCACATGTTAAATCCCTATGTTTGGGGGTTCGAGTCAACACCCTGTATAGATAAGGGAGGTATTGTTTCTTTTTTCACTTGTCGTTGTCTACAGTTATTATTATTATTTTTAGATATTTTAATTACTTTGTACTTCAGACACATTATTTTTCAGACAACTACTTTAATATTAAAATTAAAGGATTTAAAGACATAAGTATTATTCTAATACGTTTTCGGCTCCATCATGTAACTCATCGCTTATACAAGTGTCCGTTTTAAGAGGGTAATCATTGAGATGTGGAAAACCGTAAAAGATACGAATTCGGTTAAAATGGGGCAAAGTTGTTGCGTTAAGTGTCATTCCCAGCTACTGTTTTAATTTTGTTTTATTCTCCGCACCTGTTTTAGTTTTAATTTTAATTCTAGTTTTATTTTTTAGTTGCAAATATATGCAAACTTTATATTTTCTAAAACTAAAAATTTAAACTCAGCTGTCACAAAATGACAAATTTACCCCTCCGGAAGGAAAATTGATACTGTATATTATAAATAAATATTAATAATATCCAAAATAGAATTTAAAATGAATTGTGCTTTTTGAACATAAAATCTGTGAAAAAAAGAAAAATTTTTGGTATTTTGACTGCAGCTGTAATTTTAATAAAAAAAAAAACAGAATAAGGAAAGGCATAGACCACGATAATGGGTATACTTTAGAAACATATCTTTAGCTTTATCCAGAAAGGCTACAACCGCACCCGACGTATTTATTTCTGTTTTGTACAAATTTAGGTAAATATTGAATAGAACAGTTAAAAAATGGTTTGAAACAGAAGATTTTTGATTTTGTTTCCAAAACACACTTGACCGAAATTGAATAAAAACTAATAATTCTCTAATTTGTTTTATACCGTTAAAAAGAGAAAAAGAAATCTGTTAATTTTTCGAAAATAACGTGTCTGTAGAATGTGCAAACTAAAACTTGTATGAATTGAAACAAGAAAGTCAAAAAGTAAATTGGCCAAAATCAGTTTTTTGTCCATATCTAACATGTAAGTACATGAATGAAATGGGCAACTTTACCCCAATTTAACTGACTTTGTATCTCTGACGTTTCTCCACATCCCAATACTTACCCTCTTAAAACGAACATCCTGTGTTACGTCACTGTAATGACGTTTAGTGAACTATAGAACCTGGTTCATGTTCGGTTTGTCGCGAAAAATCGCCTAGAGCTGTTTGTTCGCGGATTATAAGTGTGGAGGATAAAAGATGTGCAAGATTGAAAGTGTGCAAGGCACAATGTCGAGCAATATAACATGTGTGGACGATAAAATGTATATGTCCCGGCCAAAATTAGTTGTGATACATGATTGAAATGGGCAAGTAACTTGGTAACTTTGCCCCAATTTAACCGGCTATCCCCCCTATTCTGTAACTCAGTGGTTAATTTTTAACCAGTTGTTAAATTTTTTCTCCAATGTAAAGAGACAGCACTGGAGAAAATATCAAAACATAACTTGTAATGTTTGTTTTTATTTGTCAAAAATTTTAGCAACTGGTTAAAAATTAACCCCTGAGTTACAGAATTGGCCCCTGTCCGTATTTATTTGGGAAATTTAAACCCAACCATCAACTGATTTTAAACCTACCCGTTTTGGTACCAAATAAACACTCAAATTTTACAGATGGTGAATATTTTAACCAGTTAATTTAAGTTACTTTTTAAAAGTGACTTATTTAAGTTTTTCATTTTAACCTATGAAAGATATAATTTCTGACAGATACCGGGTGTCCCAGCTCGACCGACACATGAGAGATTTACATAGGAAATAAATTAATTATGAATAGTATCTCCCCAGTGCAAGATATTAACTTGAAATTTTGTATACTTATTGGGGAATATTATTTCTATGGATTACACTTATTTGAAATATGTAATTTCGTCTGCAGGGTGAGATTTATTAAATTATAAAATCTAACATTTTCGTTCAAAATCAGTCAGCCATGGAAATAAAAGAAAATATCTATGTGACAGTTCTGACAGTTAATGACATGCCATTGTAGATATTTATATTTTTGTAATATTGGTATATTATTTAACAAAAAGAAACTAAATTCAACTTAAACAATAATAAAATACGGAGAGTAAGAATTAAAATCAGTGATACTTCACTAAACTGTCAGATAAGTATTTTCTTTTATTTCCATGGCTGTCTGATTTTGAATGAAAATATTAGATTTTAAATTTAATAAATCTCGCCCTGCAGACGAAATTGCATATTTCAAATAAGTGTAATCTGTAGAATGAACTGATTTCCCATGTGTCGGTCGAGCTGGGACACCCCGTATATAAATAAGTGGGTGAGTTATTTGAGACGTAGCAAGCAGGCAGAATGAACCTAAGTTGTAAGATATGAGTGGACGTTGTGTGTGCAGGTGCCAAGTTGGTCCGGTACGAGCACGCCGGACGACGTGGTGTGCATCCAGTCCGACTCGGAGGTGGACGTGGTCACCGTGGAGGCGCCGCCCGCCTCGCCGCTCACCGTGGAGGCGCTGCTGGCGCAGCTGCCGCCCGTGGACGCGCGCTGCCTGGGCGAGGCGGAGGCGGCGTGCCTGTGCGAGGGCGAGGCCGAGGCGGAGTGCGCGGCGCAGCAGCTGCTCGCCGCGCGGTACAGCCACGCGCTGGACCCCGCCCAGCTCACCGCGCAGCGCCTCGCCAACGTCAACGGCAACTACGGAGTGCCTTGCGAGAACTACCAGCGCTACAGCATCTCGGAGCCGCCACACGAGTTCGAGTTCCGCGAGTGGCACGAGACGCTGCCGGTGCGCTCCTACAACCATGAACTTCTCACCATTCTGCCCTACGTTGTCATTGATTAGACAGGGGACTAGTCCCAGGTGCGCGTTCACTACCCGCCTTCATCCCAAACCGTCCTAAAACTGCTTCCCAGATGCCATCAATTACTCTTTCTTAACTGATAAACCCTTCTCAACTCAAAGTTTACCAAACTGCCTTAACTTTTCATCCACTGTCTTCATTTCAACCTCAACTCAAAAAACGTAATCACAAATTTCCTAAAACTGTCCTAATTGTCTTCACTTCATCCCAAACAGCTTCAAACAACCTTAAACCTTTTCTAACTGATGAAAAAATTGTTTAAAATGGTTTTACGTCTTTCCCAGATACCTTAAATTAATTGCAAACATACTGAAACAATTTGAAACCTTTCCCAACTGATAGGAATCTCTTTAAAATCCTTAAAATGGCATGAAACTGTTTGTTTTTGCAACTGTTGAAACAAACAGTTCAAAAACTAATACAGAATTACTTCAAACTATTCCCAACTGAATTCAAACCGTCTAAAGTTTACCAAACTGTCTGAAACTTTGGTAAATTTTGTACAAACAATCTAAAACTGTTTTAGACTATTCTTAACTGTCTTATCTTTAATCCACAGAGTCTCAAACTATTTTAAACCTTTCCCAATTGTCTTTATTTCAATCTCAACTCAAGAAACGTTATCATAAATTTCCTAAACTTTTTAAAATCTTTCCAAATTGCCTTCGCTCCATCCCAAATAACGTAAACATCAAAAATTGTTAAAAATTGTTTTACGTCTTTCCCAAATGCCTTAAATTAATTGCAAACGTTTTGAAATTATTCTTTCTCAACTGTCTTCATTTCAATCTCAACCTAAAAAACTTAATCACAGATTTCCTAAAATTGTCCTAAACGTTTTTAAATCTTTCCTAATTGCCTTCACTTCGTTTCAAACAGCTTTAAACTACCTGAACTTCCTTTCCAAATGCCTTCAATTCCTTGCAGCATTTCCGTGTTCGGAATGGGTTTGAGTGGCATGCAACTGTTTGACCGGGCGAGGGTAAAGTGTAGTTCGGTGACGCGCCACCAGTTGTATATTTGTTGTACATAATGAGCGACCTAGTTTGGTTACATTTTAGTGTATGGTTTTACTGTTATTGTTAGTGATAGGTTATCCAATCCTTGTTATTAGAGTTAATTCTTTTTGTAACTGATCTGAATTTTATACGCAGTACAAGCGAAACTTCCATTCGAAGCAGATTTTACAATATTTATTACTTTTATCTTAGGAGAAGTTCACAACCAATTGCGCTAGCGACATAAGATATTTCGTTGCCTTTCAATAAATAAATAAATAAATATTCAAATATTTTCATTACAACATGTGTTTTATTCCACCCAGATGCTACATGCGTTCTTTTCGCACAATATCACATCATTTCAACTAATTCACTTATTGTGACTGCTCTTTTCGCCACATATCAACTAATGAGGTGATGAAATTATTTTTCCCGCTTATAGACAGTAGTATTCCTTTTGCAAGTCGGTTCAGTTGGATTAGTTCAGATAGATTAGTTGGATCAGTTCATTTTTCGGTGCAAATGGAATGCCTTTGGATCACTTTAATCCGCGAAGCTTTGTAATTTTAATTTAATTATTATTATTTTATATAAGTTCAATTGCCTTGTCTGTCATCTCCGATGGTAATTCTAAAACTTAAATTTTGGTTGTTTCCGCATTTTAAATTTGCAATTTCTCCATTTTCTTTTTCAATTATTGAAAAGTACAGCAAAATCACGTGACAACCTGAACTGAACCTTCTGATCTACCTCTGCGAGTGGATTACTTGGGAACAGTAAATACTGTAGAGAGGGTAAACTGATCCGGTCAAATGGAATGAAAAATAAGTGATCCGGATTCAAAAGTGTAAGTGAGATCAGATCCAAGTCGCAAATGGAATATGCCTTTATTCTTTTCGCACAATATCACATCACTTTAAGTAATTCACTTATTGTGACTGTTCTTTTCGCCACAAATCAACTAATGAAGTGCCTTCTGAATTTTAATGTCACTTAAAGATGTTTTCTTTTCGCACAATTCATCAGATCACTTTAATTTAAAGTGATGTGAAGGGAACTAATAGTTTTTAGTAATGCAAAGAATCAAATTGTGGCTATTTCTACAACTATTTTTAAAAATTTTGTACTATTCCTTCGAACTATCATTTATATATTCATTTAATTAACGATAAATTTAAAACATTGTTTTTAATAATTTGTTTATAAATAAAATTTAAATTTACTGAGACAATAACTTCAATATTATTGCCAATTTTGATGTTTTTACAAATAAAATGAACAATTTTGTTTACTGAAGGCAAAACATAACCCAATTTTTCAAGTGATTTTAAATTTTGCAAAAAGAACAACTATTATTGAATTAGAGATAAGTTGGTTCAAATCAGGTAGATTAGATGAATCAATTCACTTATTCAGTGGAAATGGAATGGCATTTTGAATTACTTCAGCTCGTGTTTTCCGTTTATGTTTAAATGTTTGTAATATTTTAAAATTGAGGTTATAATTTTAAGTCATTCATTAAATCATTACATTGTGTAAGTTAAATTATAGCTGATTTTGCCTTGTTTATCATCTCCGATAGTAATTCTAACTTATAAATTGTGTTAAATTTAGAATCATAAATTTGTAATTTCTCAATTTTATTTCAAATATTTAAAAACAGCAAAGTCACATAACGATCTGAACTGAACCAACTGATATACTTCAGCCAGTAGATTACTTAGGATCAGTTCGCTCAGTAGAGAGTGAAGTGATCCAGTCAAATGGAATGAAAAATAAATGATCCGGATTCAAAAGTGTATCAATTTCGAGCGGGAATTACAAAATCTGAAATTTACAGTTTGAAATTATGGCAGTGGTGAACGAACCATATAACCGCGCAATTTAAATAACTGTCATCTGTTGTGTACTTATGTTTGGTTATGTATATATCTAATTAAAATCTACTTTACGTTAATATATTAATTTTTCAGACGACCACCTACGAAAGTAGCAATAACAACACTGTAAATAACAACGGAAAGTGCAACGTAACACACTAGTGCTGTTATGACTTTTAGTTCCGTTAAATGACTTCAGATGGCATTTCGACAAAAAATAAATAAAATATTTGGTAATTTATTTACTATAACCGTCAAGTTGAATATTAATAATTATTATATTTGTTAATATTTTTGTATTATTTAGTATTATTTATATAACGCAGTTTTAGATTACGCGCGTTTAACGAATTGAGTTGCGCTGAACACTGGACGCCACTGGTTGAACCTAACCTCAAATGTCAGCCGGCAAAAAAGAAATTTTGTGTTCGAATATTACATTTAATCATTTTTTCAACGTCAAACATGGACGCAAGTGACGAAGATATCATTGATTGTACACCGCCTACAATTTTACAGGCTGCAAGAGAAACTACATTAAATCTTTTGCCGCCTAAATCTAAAGAACGCTATGAATTGACTTACAACCAGTTTATGGCTTGGCGTAAAGAAACTAAAACAGATAAATCATTATCGGAACATGTTTTATTAGCTTATGTAAGTGAACAATCTAAAAAACTGTCTCCAAACTCTCTGTGGACAATATATTCTATGCTGAATATTATATTGGTGTTAACACTTTTTTATGAATTTTTTTGTGGTCGTCTGAAAAATAGTGTACATAACTCGCTCGAAAGTGTCTAACATGCTCGTGTATTAAATCACTCGGCGCTATGCGTCTCGTTCTTCAATGTCTACACTCGCAAGTTATTTTCCACTTTCCACGCTCGTTATGTAATATACTATAATACACATACATATTACAGATATGTATGCAATTTACAGGTTTTTATATTTGCAAGAAAATATGCATGTTTTTAACATATACGATAGAAAAGGTACACAATTTTTCAGATAAAATTGAATTTATTTTTCATCAAATAAATTTATTAGGTGGTAAATATTTCGGGCCTTCGTAAAAGTATTTTCACTTTATACTTTATTTATACTTAAAGTTTTAAAATGTTACAGATGTATCTCTTGTATTACAATAGAATATCCTTTCTGAAATCTTTGTAAATACATGTACTTTATATTTGTGTACAAAGTTTTAACTGTGTAGGTATTACAATCGAAAAACAGAAAAATGAGCCACAAGTTTAATTTCACTAATTTTATCACTATTTAAGTGACCCAACATTTCAGAACGTTTTTGAAGCTAAAATGAAGGAGTAAAGTAACACTATCACAGTAAAAACAAAGGAAATACACATTTAAGATTCGAATAAACACAAAATAATTGTTTAGGAACTTCTTGGGACTTGGATTTGGATGGAATTCTGCTCCAAATTTCACTCGCAGCAGCTTTAGATAACTCTATGCCATAATACACACGCTTGTAACATGTGCAGTTATAAATATATTCACGCATTTACCTCTAAATATCGTCTGGAAGTGTTGCTTCACTTTCCCTCTGATTTTACATGTCAAATCCCTATATTTGGGTATTTGAGTCACCATTCTGTATATAAATTTACAATATGAAAATTAAATTATATTTTTGCACAAAATTTTAGAATGTCTTCTAAATAATTAATATTCGGTAAAATATTAATAAGTGCATTGCCAATTTTACAAAGCATATCCCGTTAAATAAATAATTTAAATACCAAGATGCCAGGAACCATAATTTTCCCATAAATATTGTCTGAAATGTCTGAAATGTGAAATAATTTCCTAAAATTTTGAGTCACTAAACCGGAATGTTCGAAATGCAGAGTCACGAAACGGGAATGTCCGAAACGCGCTAGTTCATGTAATCCTCAAAAGATGCCACTAAATTTATTATTTGCTAAATTATCGACTGGTAATTGGTACAAAATAATTTATAGTAATTGTGTTAGATGGAACTAGTTAAAACTAAAAAAGTAGTAACATGTATTACCGACTTTTGGCAAACAGTTTTAAGCATTTAGGTTAGATGTCACTAGGAGCAGGATAAAATGTCGTTTCATAAACGCTAAATTTTTAACAAACTGTACGCCTTTAACACGCTACTAAACGTATATACCATAGTCAAAAACACACTGCAAGCAATGTGAGTTTTTGGCACTGCCTATTGCAAAGAAAAAATGGAAGTGCGCAACTAGATGTTATAGCAGTTCCAAATACAAAATTTCAACATTGTATGGCTAAACGTTTTTGAATTATGCCAAAAAGTCAAAAACACACTATAAGCAATGGGGGTTTCCAATACAACGCCTTTTTAAAATATATATTCTGCATATCAATTTTGGTCGTGAGTATATTGTAATAAAACTAAAATAATATGTAATTGTTGAATACTTTATTTAAAAATTGAAATTAAAATTTTATTTAAATGACCTTGTGACGTCATTCCCCTGACCAGTGTTGCCAACTATAACTACATAAGTTTTAATTTCACCGGTTCGCAACACTGCCTCCGATAGCTAGCTTCATGTGATAAAATGACAGTGCAAGCTCGATTTCATTTCATTTCAAAATATATGAGAACACACACACGTGGTAACTGGTAAATGCATCTATCGAAAGCATGAATCACGAAAGCAGGTTATGTTTATATTCAATGTTTGAATTTACGCGGTACTCGTAGCCTGACTTCAATGCGCTTCTGCCAGAAGCCGTCGGGCAGCTCGGCGTTGTTCTTGTTGCACAGGATGTCCTGGTGCGTGGGCCCGGGGGCGGCGCTCTGGCGGCCCGGCTCCTCGGGGTGCGGCCCCACGTCCTGCCCCAGCAGCCAGCGCTCGTAGCGCTCCGGCTGGAAGCGCTTCACACTTGGGCGCCTGCCCAAGAGGGAATGACTATTCAACTCATTTCAAATTACTTAGCTTCATCTCAAACTGTTTTATATATTTATAATAGTCTAAAACTTCCTAAACTTCAAATTGATTTCAATTTCTTCCTATTATCTTCACGTAAATCAAAACTGTTTTAAAGTCTTCCAAACTGTTTTAACTTAATTTAAAATAGGCTTAAACTGTTTTAAACATTGTACAACTGTCTAAATTCAACTTCAAACAGTCTGCAATAATTTCAAACAATTCCCAAACTTTAAATTAATTTTAATTTATTCCAAACTATTTTAATGACTCTTCAACTGTCTTAATTTAATTTTGAACAGTCTGAAATAATTCCAATAAATATGATTTAAATTTCTTCATTTATAATACTTTGAAACTATTTTAAACATTGTACAATTATCTAAATTGAACTCCAAATACTCTGAAATAATTTCAAACACTGCTTTAATGCCTTTCCAACTGTCTTAACTTAATTTAGCATAGTCTAAAACTGTTTTAAATGTTGTACAACTGTCTGAATTTAATTCTAAACAGTCTAAAATAATTTGAAACACTTCCCAAACTTCAAATTGATTTAATTTTCTTCTAACTGTTTTAACTTAATCCCAAACTATTTTAACAATTTCTCAACTGTCTTAACTTACTTTAGAATAGTCTAAAACTGTATAACAAACAAATCACAATACATTCCCGTCTCTTTTAACGAACTATAAACCAATCTTATATTTTCTCCTACAATTCTCCAAATTCAATGTTAACGCTACAATCTAAATGTTACAGTAATCAGTAAACTTGTTAATTACTTACGTCAAAATCCTT
>JAQOWZ010000576.1:0-30492 GCA_035578165.1 Stenolophus ochropezus
ACGCGCTATCTCAGAGTAAAAAATCATATAAATATTTGTTTGCGCGCCCGAATTTTATAATTTTTCATCATATTTTTTTCCGCAGTATAGGTCCAAAAGCATGTTTATGAACGTTTTAACAAAAATATCCATTTCAAAAATATGTAAAATCTGACTTTATTTTTGTAAAAAATCATATAAATATTTGCTTCCGCGCCCGAATTTTATGATTTCTCATCATATTTTAGCTAAAAGAAAACATTGCAACAAGAAAATTGCTATTTCAAGTGTGTTAGGTATTCTAGAATCCAGCCCATGTAGCTTACAATATACAACGTATTCATCAAAAATCGGTAAAATCTGACTTTTTTTTTGTAAAAAATCATATAAATATTTGTTTGCGCGCCCGAATTTTATAATTTTTCGTCATATTTTATCCGCAGTATAGGTCCAAAAGCATGTTTATGAATGTTTTAACATAAATATCCATTTCAAGAATAGGAAAAATCTGACTTTATTTTTGTAAAAAATCATATAAATATTTGCTTCCGCGCCCGAGTTTTATGATTTTTCATCATAATTTACGTAAAAGAAAACATTGCAACAAAGAAATTGCTATTTCAAGTGTGTTAGGTATTCTAGAATCCAGCCAATGAAGCTTACAATATACAACGTGTTCATCAAAAATAGTTAAAATCTGACTTTTTTTTGTAAAAAATCATATAAATATTTGTTTGCGCGCCCGAATTTTATAATTTTTCATCATATTTTATCCGCAGTATAAGTCCAAAAGCATGTTTATAAACGTTTTAACAAAAATATCCATTTCAAAAATATGTAAATTCTGACTTTATTTTTGTAAAAAATCATAAAAATAATAAATTCCGCGCCCGAATTTTATGATTTATTATCATATTTTAGCTAAAAGAAAACATTGCAATAAGAAAATTGCTATTTCAAGTGTGGTAGGTATTCTAGAATCCAGCCACGCGCTATCTCAGAGTACAACGTATTCATCAAAAATAGGCAAAATCTGACTTTTTTTTGTAAAAAATCATATAAATATTTGTTTGCGCGCCTGAATTTTATAATTTTTCATCATATTTTATTCGCAGTATAGGTCCAAAACCATGTTTATGAATGTTTTAACAAAAATATCCATTTCAAGAATAGGAAAAATCTGACTTTATTTTTGTAAAAAATCATATAAATATTTGCTTCCGCGCCCGAATTTTATGATTTTTCATCATAATTTTTGTAAAACAAAACATTGCAACAAAAAAACTGCTATTTCAAGTGTGGTAGATATTCTAGAATCTAGCCAATGAAGCTTACAATATACAACGTATTCATCAAAAATAGTTAAAATCTGACTTTTTTTTGTAAAAAATCATATAAATATTTGTTTGCGCGCCCGAATTTTATCATTTTTCATCATATTTTATCCGCAATATAGGTCCAAAAGCATGTTTATGAATGTTTTAACAAAAATATCCATTTCAAGAATAGGAAAAATATGATTTTATTTTTATAAAAAATCATATAAATATTTGCTTCCGCGCCCGAATTTTATGATTTTTCATCATATTTTAGGTAAAAGAAAACATTGCAACAAGAAAATTGCTATTTCAAGTGTGGTAGGTATTCTAGAATCCAGCCAATGAAGCTTACAATATACAACGTATTCATCAAAAATAGGTAAAATCTGACTTTATTTCTGTAAAAAATTATATAAATATTTGTGTCCGCGCTCGAATTTTATAATTTTTTATCATTTTTTATTCATAGTATAGGTCCAAAATCATGTTTATGAACGTTTTAACAAAAATATCCATTTCAAAAATATGTAAAATCTGACATTATTTTTGTAAAAAATCATATAAATTTTTGCTTCCGAGCCCGAATTTTATGATTTTTCATCATATTTTAGCTAAAAGAAAACATTGCAACAAGAAAATTGCTATTTCAAGTGTGGTAGGTATTCTAGAATCCAGCCCATGTAGCTTACAATATACAACGTATTCATCAAAAATAGTTAAAATCTGACTTTTTTTTTGTAAAAAATCATATAAATACTTGTTTGCGCGCCCGAATTTTATAATTTTTCATCATATTTTAACGCAGTATAGGTCCAAAAGCATGTTTATGAACGTTTTAACAAAAATATCCATTTCAAAAATATGTAAAATCTGACTTTATCTTTGTTGAAAATCATATAAATATTTGCTTCCAAGCCCGAATTTTATGATTTTTTATCATATTTTAGCTAAAAGAAAACATTGAAACAAGAAAATTGCTATTTCAAGTGTGTTAGGTATTCTAGAATCCAGTTCATGTAGCTTACAATATACAACGTATTCATCAAAAATAGGTAAAATCTGACTTTTTTTTTGTACAAAATCATATAAATATTTGTTTGCGCGCCCGAATTTTATAATTTTTCATCATATTTTATTCGCAGTATAGGTCCAAAACCATGTTTATGAATGTTTTAACAAAAATATCCATTTCAAGAATAGGAAAAATCTGACTTTATTTTTGTAAAAAATCATATAAATATTTGCTTCCGAGCCCGAATTTTATGATTTTTCATCATATTTTAGCTAAAAGAAAACATTGCAACAAGAAAATTGCTATTTCAAGAGTGGTAGGTATTCTAGAATCCAGCCCATGTAGCTTACAATATACAACGTATTCATCAAAAATAGGTAAAATCTGACTTTATTTTTGTTAAAAATTATATAAATATTTGCTTCCGCGCTCGAATTTTATAATTTTTCATCATATTTTATCCATAGTATAGGTCCAAAATCATGTTTATGAACGTTTTAACAAAAATATGCATTTCAAAAATGTGTAAAATCTGACTATATTTTTGTAAAAAATCATATAAATATTTGCTTCCGAGCCCGAATTTTATGATTTTTCATCATATTTTAGCTAAAAGAAACCAATGCAACAAGAAAATTGCTATTTCAAGTGTGGTAGGTATTCTAGAATCCAGCCCATGTAGCTTACAATATACAACGTATTCTTCAAAAATAGGAAAAATCTGCCTTTTTTTTTGTAAGAAATCATATAAATATTTGTTTGCGCGCCCGAATTTTATAATTTTTCATCATATTTTATCCGCAGTATAGGTCCAAAAGCATGTTTATGAATGTTATAACAAAAATATCCATTTCAAGAATAGGAAAAATCTGACTTTATTTTTGTAAAAAATCATATAAATATTTGCTTCCGCGCCCGAATTTTATGATTTTTCATCATAATTTACGTAAAAGAAAACTTTGCAACAAAAAAATTGCTATTTCAAGTGTGGTAGGTATTCTAGAATCCAGCCAATGAAGCTTACAATATACAACGTATTCATCAAAAATAGATAAAATCTGACTTTTTTTTTGTAAAAAATATAAATATTTGTTTGCGCGCCCGAATTTTATAATTTTTCATCATATTTTATCCGCAGTATAGGTCCTAAAGCATGTTTATGAACGTTTTAACAAAAATATCCATTTCAAAAATATGTAAAATCTGACATTATTTTTGTAAAAAATCATATAAATATTTGCTTCCGCGCCCGAATTTTATGATTTCTTATCATATTTTAGCAAAAAGAAAACATTGCAACAAGAAAATTGCTATTTCAAGTGTGTTAGGTATTCTAGAATCCAGCCCATGTAGCTTACAATATACAACGTATTCATAAAAAATAGGTAAAATCTGACTTTTTTTTTGTAAAAAATCATATAAATATTTGTTTGGGCGCCCGAATTTTATAATTTTTCATCATATTTTATCCGCAATATAGGTCCAAAAGCATGTTTATGAATGTTTTAACAAAAATATCCATTTCAAGAATAGGAAAAATCTGACTTTATTTTTGTAAAAAATCATATAAATATTTGCTTCCGAGCCCGAATTTTATGATTTTTCATCATAATTTACGTAAAAGAAAACTTTGCAACAAAAAAATTGCTATTTCAAGTGTGGTAGGTATTCTAGAATCCAGCCAATGAAGCTTACAATATACAACGTATTCATCAAAAATAGATAAAATCTGACTTTTTTTTTGTAAAAAATATAAATATTTGTTTGCGCGCCCGAATTATATAATTTTTCATCATATTTTATCCGCAGTATATGTCCTAAAGCATGTTTATGAACGTTTTAACAAAAATATCCATTTCAAAAATATGTAAAATCTGACATTATTTTTGTAAAAAATCATATAAATATTTGCTTCCGCGCCCGAATTTTATGATTTATCATCATATTTTAGCAAAAAGAAAACATTGCAACAAGAAAATTGCTATTTCAAGTGTGTTAGTTATTCAAGAATCCAGCCCATGTAGCTTACAATATACAACGTATTCATCAAAAATAGGTAAAATCTGACTTTTTTTTTGTAAAAAATCATATAAATGTTTGTTTGCGCGCCCGAATTTTATAATTTTTCATCATATTTTATCCGCAATATAGGTCCAAAAGCATGTTTATGAATGTTTTAACAAAAATATCCATTTCAAAAATGTGTAAAATCTGACTTTATTTTTGTAAAAAATCATATAAATATTTGCTTCCGAGCCCGAATTTTATGATTTTTCATCATATTTTAGCTAAAAGAAAACATTGCAACAAGAAAATTGCTATTTCAAGAGTGGTAGGTATTCTAGAATCCAGCCCATGTAGCTTACAATATACAACGTATTCATCAAAAATAGGTAAAATCTGACTTTATTTTTGTTAAAAATTATATAAATATTTGCTTCCGCGCTCGAATTTTATAATTTTTCATCATATTTTATCCATAGTATAGGTCCAAAATCATGTTTATGAACGTTTTAACAAAAATATCCATTTCAAAAATGTGTAAAATCTGACTTTATTTTTGTAAAAAATCATATAAATATTTGCTTCCGAGCCCGAATTTTATGATTTTTCATTATATTTTAGCTAAAAGAAACCAATGCAACAAGAAAATTGCTATTTCAAGTGTGGTAGGTATTCTAGAATCCAGCCCATGTAGCCTACAATATAAAACGTATTCATCAAAAATAGGAAAAATCTGATTTTTTTTTTGTAAAAAATCATATAAATATTTGTTTGCGCGCCCGAATTTTATAATTTTCATCATATTTTATCCGCAGTATAGGTCCAAAAGCATGTTTATGAATGTTTTAACAAAAATATCCATTTTAAGAATAGGAAAAATCTGATTTTATTTTTGTAAAAAATCATATAAATATTTGCTTCCGCGCCCGAATTTTATGATTTTTCATCATAATTTACGTAAAAGAAAACATTGCAACAAAGAAATTGCTATTTCAAGTGTGTTAGGTATTCTAGAATCCAGCCAATGAAGCTTACAATATACAACGTATTCATCAAAAATAGTTAAAATCTGACTTTTTTTTTGTAAAAAATCATATAAATATTTGTTTGCGCGCCCGAATTTTATAATTTTTCATCATATTTTTTTCCGCAGTATAGGTCCAAAAGCATGATTATGAACGTTTTAACAAATAATATCCATTTCAAGAGTAGGAAAAATCGGACTTTATTTTTGTAAAATATCATATAAATATTTGCTTCCGCGCCCGAATTTTATGATTTCTCATCATATTTTAGCTAAAAGAAAACATTGCAACAAGAAAATTGCTATTTCAAGTGTGTTAGGTATTCTAGAATCCAGCCCATGTAGCTTACAATATACAATGTATTCATCAAAAATAGGTAAATTCTGACTTTTTTTTGTAAAAAATCATATAAATATTTGTTTGCGCGCCCGAATTTTATAATTTTTCATCATATTTTATCCATAGTATAGGTCCAAAATCATGTTTATGAACGTTTTAACAAAATATCCATTTCAAAAATGTGTAAAATCTGACATTATTTTTGTAAAAAATCATATAAATATTTGCTTCCGAGCCCGAATTTTATGATTTTTCATTATATTTTAGCTACAAGAAAACATTGCAACAAGAAAATTGCTATTTCAAGTGTGTTAGGTATTCTAGAATCCAGCCCATGTAGCTTACAATATACAACGTATTCATCAAAAATCGGTAAAATCTGACTTTTTTTTTGTAAAAAATCATATAAATATTTGTTTGCGCACCCGAATTTTATAATTTTTCGTCATATTTTATCCGCAGTATAGGTCCAAAAGCATGTTTATGAATGTTTTAACATAAATATCCATTTCAAGAATAGGAAAAATCTGACTTTATTTTTCTAAAAAATCATATAAATATTTGCTTCCGCGCCCGAGTTTTATGATTTTTCATCATAATTTACGTAAAAGAAAACATTGCAACAAAGAAATTGCTATTTCAAGTGTGTTAGGTATTCTAGAATCCAGCCAATGAAGCTTACAATATACAACGTGTTCATCAAAAATAGTTAAAATCTGACTTTATTTTTGTAAAAAATCATATAAATATTTGTTTGCGCGCCCGAATTTTATAATTTTTCATCATATTTTATCCGCAGTATAGGTCCAAAAGCATGTTTATAAACGTTTTAACAAAAATATCCATTTCAAAAATATGTAAATTCTGACTTTATTTTTGTAAAAAATCATAAAAATATTAAATTCCGCGCCCGAATTTTATGATTTATTATCATATTTTAGCTAAAAGAAAACATTGCAACAAGAAAATTGCTATTTCAAGTGTGGTAGGTATTCTAGAATCCAGCCAATGTAGCTTACAATATACAACGTATTCATCAAAAATAGTTAAAATCTGACTTTTTTTTTGTAAAAAATCATATAAATATTTGTTTGCGCGCCCGAATTTTATAATTTTTCATCATATTTTATCCGCAATATAGGTCCAAAAGCATGTTTATGAATGTTTTAACAAAAATATCCATTTCAAGAATAGGAAAAATCTGATTTTATTTTTATAAAAAATCATATAAATATTTGCTTCCGCGCCCGAATTTTATGATTTTTTATCATATTTTAGGTAAAAGAAAACACTGCAACAAGAAAATTGCTATTTCAAGTGTGGTAGGTATTCTAGAATCCAGCCAATGAAGCTTACAATATACAACGTATTCATCAAAAATAGGTAAAATCTGACTTTATTTTTGTAAAAAATTATATAACTATTTGCGTCCGCGGTCGAATTTTATAATTTTTCATCATATTTTATCCATAGTATAGGTCCAAAATCATGTTTATGAACGTTTTAACAAAAATATCCATTTCAAAGATATGTAAAATCTGACTTTATTTTTGTAGAAAATCATATAAATATTTGCTTTTGAGCCCGAATTGAATGATTTTTCATCATATCTTAGCTAAAAGAAAACATTGCAACAAGAAAATTGCTATTTCAAGTGTGTTAGGTATTCTAGACTCCAGCCCATGTAGCTTACAATATACACCGTATTCATCAAAAATAGGTAAAATCTGACTTTTTTTTGTAAAAAATCATAAATATTTGTTTGCCCGGCCGAATTTTATAATTTTTCATCATATTTTATCCGCAGTATAGGTCCAAAAGCATGTTTATGAATGTTTTAACATAAATATCCATTTCAAGAATAGGAAAAATCTGACTTTATTTATGTAAAAAATCATATAAATATTTGCTCCCGCGCCCGAATTTTAAGATTTTTCATCATATTTTAGCTAAAAGAAAACATTGCAACAAGAAAATTGCTATTTCAAGTGTGTTAGGTATTCTAGAATCCAGCCAATGAAGCTTACAATATACAACGTGTTCATCAAAAATAGTTAAAATCTGACTTTTTTTTGTAAAAAATCATAAATATTTGTTTGCGCGCCCGAATTTTATAATTTTTCATCATATTTTATCCGCAGTATAGGTCCAAAAGCATGTTTATAAACGTTTTAACAAAAATATCCATTTCAAAAATATGTAAATTCTGACTTTATTTTTGTAAAAAATCATAAAAATATTAAATTCCGCGCCCGAATTTTATGATTTATAATCATATTTTAGCTAAAAGAAAACATTGCAACAAGAAAATTGCTATTTCAAGTGTGGTAGGTATTCTAGAATCCAGCCAGTGTAGCTTACAATATACAACGTATTCATCAAAAATAGGTAAAATCTGATTTTTTTTTTGTAAAAAATCAAATAAATATTTGTTTGCGCGCCCGAATTTTATAATTTTTCATCATATTTTATCCGCAGTATAGGTCCAAAACCATGTTTATGAATGTGCGGGATAACAGGGATGGATACCCAGGATATCGAGTATGGATGATGGTAACAATGGTGTGGTCGTAAATCTCACTTTCACACAACCACGCGAAAAACACTTATTTATTTACACACAGCACAACCAAAACTATACAAAACAGATTTAACAAATGTAAATACTTTACGGATCAAAACGGAGCAGTACAACAATGGATTGTTGCGGACCGATACAAAACAACTTTGGCGCAACAACGCCAGAACCGAACAGAACTTGTCCTTGTACGAATTTTAAAACCCACAAAATTCGCTAGCGACAGCGCCACTAACTATAAACTACCAAAAAATACAGAGAAGCGTATATGGCGTTGACATTGGCAAATAAGCGGTGTACCTTTCACAATAAACGGAGCTGACAACATTAAAAT
Source organism: Stenolophus ochropezus (assembly GCA_035578165.1). NCBI lineage: Eukaryota > Metazoa > Arthropoda > Insecta > Coleoptera > Carabidae > Stenolophus > Stenolophus ochropezus. The sequence goes on from JAQOWZ010000576.1 coordinate 8,591, forward strand.
CTCAAACATACTGCCCACCTAGTCGAGAAGCGACTAAACTAAACAATTAACATGGAATAACAATAAAACTTAAGTAAGCAAGATCGTGTGGACATCAGGCCGACTGGGAATGACCTGGACTGCCCACCGTAGAACGACGCAGCGGTGGCGACGGCGGCGCGGCGAGTCTCTGCTTGGCTGAAGGGATGACGTCCGTCTCGATCGGCAGAGGGCTTAGCCGGGAGATAGGTCGGCGAAGCTCTGAAGTGGCAGTCTTGACGGTGACTACCCTGACGAGGCCGTCTGCTCCTGGATGCAGCTCAGTCACTCGGCCCAGTGCCCATCTACCTGGAGGCAGCTGCGGGTGGTGAACCAGCACTAACTGGCCCACACTGAAGTTGGATCTTTCCCCGCGCCAGCGGGTACGTTGTTGCAGCTGGTGCAGGTACTGCGTTGACCACTTCTTCCAGAAGTTCTGTGTGAGTCGTTGAACGAGCCGCCAGCGGGTCACCAGGTCGCTGGGCTCGTCATGGGAACCTGGTTCTGGAACGGTCAGCAATGATGAACCAACCAGGAAGTGCGCTGGGGTCAACGCGGACAGGTCCGCAGTGTCCGACGAGGACGGCGTCAGCGGACGGGAATTCAGGCAGGCCTCTACCTGAGCCAGTACTGTAGATAGCTCCTCGTACGTGAGGGTCGTCTCACCAATGGTTTTGCGGAGGAGACTCTTTACTGATTTGACTCCGGCCTCCCACAGGCCGCCGAAGTGCGGTGCAGACGGTGGAATAAAGCTCCAACGTGTGCCGGAATCGGACAGGGTAGAAGCTACTTCGTGGTAGAACAGCGACGCCTGATGGAACATGGAGCGCAGCTCTGCGCTGGCACCGACGAACGTCGTGCCGTTGTCGGAAAGCAGCTCGCTGCACACTCCTCGGCGTGCAACGAACCGACGGAAGGCCGCCAGGAAGGCCTTGGTCGTCAAGTCGCTCACGACCTCCAGGTGAAGCGCCTTGGTGGAAAGACAGACGAAGAGGGCGATGTAGGCCTTGGTGGAGTGTCGCCCACGACCTGGAGACGGGCGGCACTGGATGGGTCCTGCGTAATCTACTCCTGAACGCAGGAAAGGGCGGCTGGGAGTCACTCTGGCAGCTGGCAGGTTTCCCATGAGTTGTTTGCCCATCAGCGGACGACGGCGCCTGCAAGGGATGCAAGTTCGGAGCAGCTTCTTTGTTAGGGCTCGCCCTTGGAGGATCCAGACGTGCTTCTGGAGGAGTGAGTGAGTTAATGCTAAGCCAGCGTGGAGGGCTAATGCGTGCCAATGTAGGACATGTAGCTGGCTTAGCGGAGATGACTTTGGAAGGATAGGCGGGTGTCTTTCGGAATCGGGAAGTCCGGAATTCTCGAGTCTACCGCCCACGCATAGCATGCCGTGAGCGTTGAGAAATGGATTTAGACTCACGAGAGGCGAAGTCCTTGGAATGGGTCTAGCGCTTTTCAGTTGCGCTATTTCAGTGGCAAACTTCTCTCTCTGGACATTGCGGATCAGACGGACTCTCGCAGCAGTTAGTTCGAATGTGGTTAGGAAGCCGGTGCATGTCTCTTGCTCTCGATCTTCCAGAACTGCAAGTCTGGAAATTCTTCCACTCTTGTCGCAGCGGCGGGCGAATCCCATGCACTGGGCTGTTACACGGAGCGTGCGTGACAGGGAGGAATACCGCGCTAACAGAGCGAACTCTTCTTCGACTTGGACCGGCATGGAGCGGGTTTTCTGGACAGCTTCCTCACCTGGTGAATCGGGTAGCTCTTGTGTTGCGGTCGGCCAATTCTGAGTCGCGTCAGAAAGCCATGGAGGACCGTTCCACCATAGGCTCGAGGTGGAGAGTATTTGCGGAGTAGCACCGCGGGAGGCGACGTCGGCAGGATTCTCTTCACCTGAGATGTGGCGCCAGGACAGCCCTGGTAGTGTGGTCTGTATGTACTCGATTGGCGACGAATGTCTTCCATCTACTTGGGTGTCCACGTATCCAAGCGAGTGTGACGGTGCTATCAGACCACCCAAACATAGGGAGATTGGAGATCCGCCGGGTTTGGCGGACGTACAGCAATAGACGAACTAGAAGCTGAGCAGCGCACAGCTCGAGACGTGGAATAGAGACAGTTTTCACGGGTGCCGTCTTGGTCTTGGAGGCGATGAGGGACGTGTGGAACGCTCCATCAGGATTGACTGTGCGGATGTAGACGACGGCGGCGTACGCCCTGGTGGAGGCGTCCGCGAATCCGTGAAGCTCTACGTCGGTCTCAGCTGGACTCAACTGAGTCCACCGTGGAATACGGATGTCTTGAAGGCGGCTGAGACTCTCTTGGAACGTGGACCACCTCTCCTGGAAGTGTGTGGTGAGAGGCTGATCCCAGTCTGACTTGGCAAGCCACAGGTCCTTCAGCAGAATCTTCGCAGATATAACGACTGAGGAGATCCAGCCGAGCGGGTCGAACAGCTGCGAGACCTTGGAGAGGACTGTGCGCTTCGTGGCGGGAACTGAGAGCGTTGTTGAGATACGCTCTCGGAAGAAGAATTCATCCTTCTCTGGATTCCACATGAGCCCTAACATCTTCGTGGATTCGGAGAGCTCGACGTTAGCAGCTGGAGTAGGCGCCTTGGAACGGGCTTCAGCGAGCCCTAGGAGGTCTGAACAATTTGCGGACCATTTGCTCAGTTCGAACTTGCCTCTTGCGAGTAGTTGGATGAGCTCATCACGGCGTATGACAGCGTCTTCGAGGCTCCGGAGAGTACGTCGTCGACGTACGAATCTTCTACAAGGCCCTTGGAAAGCTCTCTTGCTCGAGTCGAGCAAGTTGACGTAGAGTGCGGATCGCAAGATATGGTGCGCAAGCGGTCCCGTATGTGACGGTCGTCAATTTGAAGTCGTGAATTGGTTCGCTTGTGTGGCCGCGCCACACGACACGCTGGAGGTCTTGGTCATCTGGGTGGACGAGTATTTGACGGAACATCTTCACGATGTCCACGCAGAAGACAAACCGATGATTTCGCCAGTTCATGATGACGACACCGAGATTGTTCAGCAAAGGTGGACCTGGGTGCAGATGTTGGTTCAATGACACTCCCTGCGCATTGAGTCGGGAAGCGTCGAACACTACTCGCATCTTGCTTCCTTGAGGGCCCGACTGCATGACAGCGTGGTGCGGAAGGTACCACACAGGTCCGGTGGGAGTCTCCTCAGTCCTACGCATATGACCAAGAAACTCGTATTCGTGCATGAACTTACTGTAGCTGTCATGAACAGCTGGATCTCGTGCCAGACGTCGCTCTATGGACACAAGCGAACGGACTGCTTGCTCGCGATTGCCGCCTGTGGGAACTCTGGAACGACGTGGCAGCCGCACCACAAAGCGACCACTGGCGTCTCTCTGGTAGGTGGAGGTGAAGAATTCTTCGCAGGCACTCTCTTCTGGGGAGAGCGAGGAAGGAGCGGCGGGAATTTCTTCAAGTTCCCAGAACCGGCGGAGGTTGTGATCCAGGTCCTCCTCTACACGGCAATGTAGAGAGGACACGGGAGATGCACCGTCCTCGTCGACGGCTCCGGACAGGACCCAACCTAGAGCTGTGTTGATGGCTACCACCTTGGAGCCTGGGACTGGATACACTCCTGGACGGAGTAGAGGGCCGAAAACGTCGGCTCCAAGCAGTAGGCCAACCTTCTGGTCTCGGTGATAGCATGGATCGGCCAGCTCGAGGTGCAGCAGCAGCTGCGGATCTAAGGGACGGACTCTTCGTTGTGGAACGTGAGCCGTCAGACTTGGAAGCACGTAGGCGGATACCTGGTGCTCGGCACCAGGTGCTGCTCTGGATCGGAAGACGACTTCCACTTGTGAGGAGGCCGTGGCAGAGTGCGAGGCCCCGACGCCGACGACCTTGACGTGGGAGCGCCGCCTGGCTAGACCAAGACATTGCACAATGTCTTCAGAGATGAAAGACACCTCGGACCCGGTGTCGAGGAGCGCGCGTGTCTGTACGCGCTGTCCGCTGGGCGAACAGATGCTGACCAGCGCTGTGGTCAGGAGAATCATGGCACGGGATGTGCCCTGGTGCGTGGAGTGACTAGAGACCGTGGAGGTATGGAGAGCAGCAGCTCTTTCTGGAGGACTGGCCGAACCTGTAACAGAACTGGATGGGAAAGCGTCGTGCAGCAGCGTGTTGTGCGTCTGGCTGCACTTGGAGCACGTCTTCGTGGATCTGCATGCGTTACGCTGGTGAGAACCCAGGCAGTTGAAGCAGAGCCGAAGTCGCTTGACCTCGGACAGACGCTCTTGTGGAGACTTCTTCCGGAACGATGAGCAGGAGAAGTTGGAGTGCGAGTCTCCGCAGAACACGCAGTTCGTGTTCTTGACGCTTGCAGAGACCTGGTGTGAGCGAAGTGGCGCAGCCTTCGCGTTGGAGGCCGTTATGGAGCGGGCAGGTGGGCTCAGCGGGGCCGACATCTCTAATGCGCGGATACGCATCTCGAAGAAGGCCTCGAGCTGCTTGAGTGTCGGCTGTTCCAACTTGTAGTCTGGGTTCACCAACGTTTGAGTCGCATCTATGGAAGCGAGATGCAACTCCCATGCTCGGCGGGATGCGGAGTCCAGGCGACGGAGGAGTAAGAACACGATGACGTCGTCCCACTTGTCTACAGGTCGCCCTAGCTGCTCGAGTGATCTTATCTCTTCCCGTGCTCGGTCGATCAGGGCCCGCAGGTCGCGTGCGGACTCTTTCGATACCTGGGGCAGGTCGAACAGTGCCGACAGGTGAGCACGTACCAGAAGCCGACTGTTCCGGTACCTGGCGCAGACGGCGTCCCAGGCTCCCTGGAAGTTCGCTGCCGTGGTGGCCATGGTACGCACTAGGAGTGCAGCTTCACCTTTCAGTGCTGCCTTGAGGAGGAGCAGCTTCTGGACGTCGGGAACATCGTCACGGTCTATCACGAGACCCTGAAAGGCGTCGTGGAATGCCTCCCATTCCAAGTATGATCCGGAGAACTCCGGCAGGTTTACCTTAGGTAGAGGCGGAAGGGAAGCCTTTGGCGGTTGAACTGGAGCTACAACTGGAGCTGGCGGAGGTGGCGAAGGACGGAGGTCCTCCAGGATAGCGACAAACGTCAAGTACAAGAGCTCTGTGGCGGAGAAGTGATCTTCAACGAAGTACACCGTCGCTTCTGAGCCCTTTTCTGCTCTAAAAGAGTGGTGGTTGGTCAGGAAGTCATCCCAATGTCTCTGTAGGTTGGCGAGCGCGCTGTCGATCAGCTTGCTTGTCGGAGTTATTTCTTCTTTCGATAGCTGCGTACGGAGTGCCAGCGGTAACTTCCGGATCTGTTCCGTCAACTCTTGCTGGTGACGCAAGACTTCAGCCATTGTTGAACCTGGTGAAGGTTACGGACGCGAAAACGGAACTGTTTGGCGATGACTTCGAAGTTATCGTGATTCTACACGCAGGTTTGCGAGGTTAGAATTAACAAAGGATGGGTGGATGACACTGGATTAGGATTTGACAGGCTATGCGCATGGACAAGGATTTGACAGGTTTTGCACGTGGTTTTAAGGGTGGAAAAAACTCGGATAATCCGGATAGTATCCGGCTCGAAGGACCAAAAAATGTGCGGGATAACAGGGATGGATACCCAGGATATCGAGTATGGATGATGGTAACAATGGTGAGGTCGTAAATCTCACTTTCACACAACCACGCGAAAAACACTTATTTATTTACACACAGCACAACCAAAACTATACAAAACAGATTTAACAAATGTAAATACTTTACGTATCAAAACGGAGCAGTACAACAATGGATTGTTGCGGACCGATACAAAACAACTTTGGCGCAACAACGCCAGAACCGAACAGAACTTGTCCTTGTACGAATTTTAAAACCCACAAAATTCGCTAGCGACAGCGCCACTAACTATAAACTACCAAAAAAATACAGAGAAGCGTATATGGCGTTGACATTGGCAAATATGCGGTGTACCTTTCACAATAAACGGAGCTGACAACATTAAAATCTCAAACAATGAATGTTTTAACAAAAATATCCATTTCAAGAATAGGAAAAATCTGACTTTATTTTTGTAAAAAAATCATATAAATATTTGCTTCCGCGCCCGAATTTTATGATTTTTCATTATAATTTACGTAAAACAAAACATTGCAACAAAAAAACTGCTATTCCAAGTGTGGTAGGTATTCTAGAATCCAGCCAATGAAGCTTACAATATACAACGTATTCATCAAAAATAGTTAAAATCTGACTTTTTTTTATGTAAAAAATCATAGAAATATTTGTTTGCGCGCCCGAATTTTATAATTTTTCATCATATTTTATCCGCAATATAGGTCCAAAAGCATGTTTATGAATGTTTTAACAAAAATATCCATTTCAAGAATAGGAAAAATCTGACTTTATTTTTATAAAAAATCATATACATATTTGCTTCCGCGCCCGAATTTTATGATTTTTCATCATATTTTAGGTAAAAGAAAACATTGTAACAAGAAAATTGCTATTTCAAGTGTGGTAGGTATTCTAGAATCCAGCCAATGAAGCTTACAATATACAACGTATTCATCAAAAATAGGTAAAATCTGACTTTATTTTTGTAAAAAATTATATAAATATTTGCTTCCGCGCTCGAATTTTATAATTTTTCATTATATTTTATCCATAGTATAGGTCCAAAATCATGTTTATGAACGTTTTAACAAAAATATCCATTTCAAAAATATGTAAAATCTGACTTTATTTTTGTAAAAAATCATATAAATATTTGCTTCCGAGCCCGAATTGAATGATTTTTCATCATATTTTAGCTAAAAGAAAACATTGCAACAAGAAAATTGCTATTTCAAGTATGTTAGGTATTCTAGACTCCAGCCCATGTAGCTTACAATATACAACGTATTCATCAAAAATAGGTAAAATCTGACTTTTTTTTTGTAAAAAATCATAAATATTTGTTTGCCCGCCCGAATTTTATAATTTTTCATCATATTTTATCCGCAGTATAGGTCCAAAAGCATGTTTATGAATGTTTTAACATAAATATCCATTTCAAGAATAGGAAAAATCTGACTTTATTTATGTAAAAAATCATATAAATATTTGCTTCCGCGCCCGAATTTTATGATTTTTCATCATATTTTAGCTAAAAGAAAACATTGCAACAAGAAAATTGCTATTTCAAGTGTGGTAGGTATTCTAGAATCCAGCCCATGTAGCTTACAATATACAACGTATTCATCAAAAATAGGTAAAATCTGACTTTTTTTTTGTAAAAAATCATATAAATATTTGTTTGCGCGCCCGAATTTTATAATTTTTCATCATATTTTAACCGCAATATAGGTCCAAAAGCATGTTTATGAATGTTTTAACAAAAATATCCATTTCAAGAATAGGAAAAATCTGACTTTATTTTTGTAAAAAATCATATAAATAATTGCTTCCGCGCCCGAATTTTATGATTTTTCATCATGTTTTAGGTAAAAGAAAACATTGCAACAAGAAAATTGCTCTTTCAAGTGTGGTAGGTATTCTAGGATCCAGCCAATGAAGCTTACAATATACAACGTATTCATCAAAAATAGGTAAAATCTAACTTTTTTTTTGTAAAAAATCATATAAATATTTGTTTGCGCGCCCGAATTTTATAATTTTTCATTATATTTTAGCCGCAGTATAGGTCCAAAAGCATGTTTATGAACGTTTTAACAAAAATATCCATTTCAAGAATAGGAAAAATCTGACTTTATTTTTGTAAAAAATCATATAAATATTTGCTTCCGCGCCCGAATTTTATGATTTTTCATCATAATTTACGTAAAAGAAAACATTGCAACAAAAAAATTGCTATTTCAAGTGTGGTAGGTATTCTAGAATCCAGCCAATGAAGCTTACAATATACAACGTATTCATCAAAAATAGTTAAAATCTGACTTTTTTTTTGTAAAAAATCATATAAATATTTGTTTGCGCGCCCGAATTTTATAATTTTTCATCATATTTTATCCGCAGTATAGGTCCAAAAGCATGTTTATGAACGTTTTAACAAATATATCCATTACAAAAATATGTAAAATCTGACTTTATTTTTTAAAAAATCATATAAATATTTGCTTCCGCGCCCGAATTTTATGACTTCTCATCATATTTTAGCTAAAAGAAAACATTGCAACAAGAAAATTGCTATTTCAAGTGTGTTAGGTTTTCTAGAATCCAGCCCATGTAGCTTACAATATACAACGTATTCATCAAAAATAGGTAAAATCTGACTTTTTTTTTGTAAAAATTCATATAAATATTTGTTTGCGCGCCCGAATTTTATAATTTTTCATCATATTTTATCCGCAGTATAGGTCCAAAAGCGTGTTTATGAATGTTTTAACAAAAATATCCAATTCAAGAATAGGAAAAATCTGACTTTATTTTTGTAAAAAATCATATAAATATTTTCTTCCGCGCCCGAATTTAATGATTTTTTATCATAATTTACGTAAAAGAAAACATTGCAACAAAAAAATTGCTATTTCAAGTGTGGTAGGTATTCTAGAATCCAGCCCATGTAGCTTACAATATACAACGTATTCATCAAAAATAGGAAAAATCTGACTTTTATTTTGTAAAAAATCATATAAATATTTGTTTGCGCGCCCGAATTTTATAATTTTTCATCATATTTTATCCGCAGTATAGGTCCAAAAGCATGTTTATGAATGTTTTAACAAAAATATCCATTTCAAGAATAGGTAAAATCTGACTTTATTTTTGTAAAAAATCATATAAATATTTGCTTCCGAGCCCGAATTGAATGATTTTTCATCATAGTTTAGCTAAAAGAAAACATTGCAACAAGAAAATTGCTATTTCAAGTTTGTTAGGTATTCTAGACTCCAGCCCATGTAGCTTACAATATACAACGTATTCATCAAAAATAGGTAAAATCTGACTTTTTTTTTGTAAAAAATCATAAATATTTGTTTGCCCGCCCGAATTTTATAATTTTTCGTCATATTTTATCCGCAGTATAGGTCCAAAAGCATGTTTATGAATGTTTTAACATAAATATCCATTTCAAGAATAGGAAAAATCTGACTTTATTTTTGTAAAAAATCATATAAATATTTGCTTCCGCGCCCGAATTTTATGATTTTTCATCATATTTTAGCTAAAAGAAAACATTGCAACAAGAAAATTGCTATTTCAAGTGTAGTAGGTATACTAGAATCCAGCCCATGTAGCTTACAATATACAACGTATTCATCAAAAATAGGTAAAATCTGACTTTTTTTTTGTAAAAAATCATATAAATATTTGTTTGCGCGCCCGAATTTTATAATTTTTCATCATATTTTAACCGCAATATAGGTCCAAAAGCATGTTTATGATATATATTTATATGATTTTTTACAAAAATAATGTCAGATTTTACATATTTTTGAAATGGATATTTTTGTTAAAACGTTCATAAACATGATTTTGGACCTATACTATGGATAAAATATGATAAAAAATTATAAAATTCGAGCGCGGACACAAATATTTATATAATTTTTTACAGAAATAAAGTCAGATTTTACCTATTTTTGATGAATACGTTGTATATTGTAAGCTTCATTGGCTGGATTCTAGAATACCTACCACACTTGAAATAGCAATTTTCTTGTTGCAATGTTTTCTTTTAGCTAAAATATGATGAAAAATTATAAAATTCGGGCGCGGAAGCAAATATTTATATGATTTTTTACAAAAATAAAGTCAGATATTTCCTACTCTTGAAATGGATACTTTTGTTAAAACATTTATAAACATGCTTTTGGACCTATATTGCGGATAAAATATGATGAAAAATTATAAAATTCGGGCGCGCAAACAAATATTTATATGATTTTTTACAAAAAAAAAGTCAGATTTTAACTATTTTTGATGAATACGTTGTATATTGTAAGCTACATGGGCTGGATTCTAGAATACCTACCTCACTTGAAATAGCAATTTTCTTGTTGCAATGTTTTCTTTTAGCTAAAATATGATGAAAAATTATAAAATTCGGGCGCGGAAGCAAATATTTATATGATTTTTTACAAAAATAAAGTCAGATTTTAAATATATTTGAAATGGATATTTTTGTTAAAACGTTCATAAACATGCTTTTGGACCTATACTGCGGATAAAATATGATGAAAAACTATAAAATTCGGGCGCGCACACAAATATTTATATGATTTTTTACAAAAAAAAAGTCAGATTTTAACTATTTTTGATGAATACGTTGTATATTGTAAGCTACATGGGCTGGATTCTAGAATACCTACCACACTTGAAATAGCAATTTTTTGTTGCAATGTTTTCTTTTAGCTAAAATATGATGAAAAATCATAAAATTCGGGCGCGGAAGCAAATAAAATAAATAATAAAAAATAAAGTCAGATTTTTCCTATTCTTGAAATGAATATTTATGTTAAAACATTCATAAACATGCTTTTGGACCTATACTGCGGATAAAATATGATGAAAAATTATAAAATTCGGGCGCGCAAACAAATATTTATATGATTTTTTACAAAAAAAAGTCGGATTTTACCTATTTTTGATAAATACGTTGTATATTGTAAGCTACGGGCTGGATTCTAGAATACCTAACACACTTGAAATAGCAATTTTCTTGTTGCAATGTTTTCTTTTAGCTAAAATATGATGAAAAATCATAAAATTCGGGCTCGGAAGCAAATATTTATATGATTTTTTACAAAAATAAAGTAAGATTTTACATATTTTTGAAATGGATATTTTTGTTAAAACGTTCATAAACATGATTTTGGACCTATACTATGGATAAAATATGATGAAAAATTATAAAATTCGAGCGCGGAAACAAATATTTATATAATTTTTTACAAAAATAAAGTCAGATTTTACCTATTTTTGATGAATACGTTGTATATTGTATGCTACATGAACTGGATTCTAGAATACCTAACACACTTGAAATAGCAATTTTCTTGTTGCAATGTTTTCTTTTAGCTAAAATATGATGAAAAATCATAAAATTCGGGCTCAGAAGCAAATATTTATATGATTTTCAACAAAAATAAAGTCAGATTTTACATATTTTTGAAATGGATATTTTTGTTAAAACGGTCATAAACATGCTTTTGGACCTATACTGCGGATAAAATATGATGAAAAATTATAAAATTCGAGCGCGCAAACAAGTATTTTTATGATTTTTTACAAAAAAAAGTCAGATTTTAACTATTTTTGATGAATACGTTGTATATTGTAAGCTACATGGGCTGGATTCTAGAATACCTACCACACTTGAAATAGCAATTTTCTTGTTGCAATGTTTTCTTTTAGCTAAAATATGATGAAAAATCATAAAATTCGGGCTCGGAAGCAAAAATTTATATGATTTTTTACAAAAATAATGTCAGATTTTACATATTTTTGAAATGGATATTTTTGTTAAAACGTTCATAAACATGATTTTGGACCTATACTATGGATAAAATATGATAAAAAATTATAAAATTCGAGCGCGGACACAAATATTTATATAATTTTTTACAGAAATAAAGTCAGATTTTACCTATTTTTGATGAATACGTTGTATATTGTAAGCTTCATTGGCTGGATTCTAGAATACCTACCACACTTGAAATAGCAATTTTCTTGTTGCAATGTTTTCTTTTAGCTAAAATATGATGAAAAATCATAAAATTCGGGCGCGGAAGCAAATATTTATATGATTTTTTACAAAAATAAAGTCAGATATTTCCTACTCTTGAAATGGATACTTTTGTTAAAACATTTATAAACATGCTTTTAGACCTATATTGCGGATAAAATATGATGAAAAATTATAAAATTCGGGCGCGCAAACAAATATTTATATGATTTTTTACAAAAAAAAAGTCAGATTTTACCTATTTTTGATGAATACGTTGTATATTGTAAGCTACATGGGCTGGATTCTAGAATACGTAACACACTTGAAATAGCAATTTTCTTGTTGCAATGTTTTCTTTTAGCTAAAATATGATGAAAAATCATAAAATTCGGGCTCGGAAGCAAATATTTATATGATTTTTTACAAAAAAAAGTCAGATTTTACATATTTTTGAAATGGATATTCTTGTTAAAACGTTCATAAACATGATTTTGGACCTATACTGCGGATAAAATATGATGAAAAATTATAAAATTCGGGCGCGGAAACAAATATTTATATAATTTTTTACAAAAATAAAGTCTAATTTTACCTATTTATGATGAATACGTTGTATATTGTAAGCTTCATTGGCTGGATTCTAGAATACCTACCACACTTGAAATAGCAATTTTTTTGTTGCAATGTTTTCTTTTAGCTAAAATCTGATGAAAAATCATAAAATTTGGGCGCGGAAGCAAATATTTATATGATTTTTTACAAAAATAAAGTCAGATTTTTCCTATTCTTGAAATGGATATTTATGTTAAAAACATTCATAAACATGCTTTTGGACCTATACTGCGGATAAATATGATGAAAAATTATAAAATTCGGGCGCGCAAACAAATATTTATATGATTTTTTACAAAAAAAAAGTCAGATTTTACCTATTTTTGATGAATACGTTTTATATTGTAAGCTACATGGGCTGGATTGTAGAATACCTACCACACTTGAAATAGCAATTTTTTTGTTGCAATGTTTTCTTTTAGCTAAAATATGATGAAAAATCATAAAATTCGGGCGCGGAAGCAAATATTTATATGATTTTTTACAAAAATAAAGTCAGATTAACATATTTTTGAAATGGATATTTTTGTTAAAATGTTCATAAACATGCTTTTGGACCTATACTGCGGATAAAATATGATGAAAAATTATAAAATTCGGGCGCGCAAACAAATATTTATATGATTTTTTACAAAAAAAAAGTCAGATTTTAACTATTTTTGATGAATACGTTGTATATTGTAAGCTACATGGGCTGGATTGTAGAATACCTACCACACTTGCAATAGCAATTTTTTTGTTGCAATGTTTTCTTTTAGCTAAAATATGATGAAAAATCATAAAATTCGGGCGCGGAAGCAAATATTTATATGATTTTTTACAAAAATAAAGTCAGATTTTTCCTATTCTTGAAATGGATATTTATGTTAAAACATTTATAAACATGCTTTTGGACCTATATTGCGGATAAAATATGATAAAAAATTATAAAATTCAGGCGCGCAAACAAATATTTATATGATTTTTTACAAAAAAAAAGTCAGATATTACCTATTTTTGATGAATACGTTGTATATTGTAAGCTACATGGGCTGGATTCTAGAATACCTAACACACTTGAAATAGCAATTTTCTTGTTGCAATGTTTTCTTTTAGCTAAAATATGATGAAAAATCATAAAATTCGGGCGCGGAAGCAAATATTTATATGATTTTTTACAAAAATAAAGTCAGTTTTTTCCTACTCTTGAAATGGATATTTTTGTTAAAACATTTATAAACATGCTTTTGGACCTATATTGCGGATAAAATATGATGAAAAATTATAAAATTCGGGCGCGCAAACAAATATTTATATGATTTATTACAAAAAAAAAGTCAGATTTTACCTATTTTTGATGAATACGTTGTATATTGTAAGCTACATGGGCTGGATTCTAGAATACCTAACACACTTGAAATAGCAATTTTCTTATTGCAATGTTTTTTTTTAGCTAAAATATGATGAAAAATCATAAAATTCGGGCTCGGAAGCAAATATTTATATGATTTTTTACAAAAATAAAGTCAGATTTTACATATTTTTGAAATGGATATTTTTGTTAAAACGTTCATAAACATGCTTTTGGACCTATACTGCGGATAAAATATTATAAAAAATTACAAAATTCGGGCGCGCAAACAAATATTTATATGATTTTTTACAAAAAAAAAGTCAAATTTTACCTATTTTTGATGAATACGTTGTATATTGTAAGCTACATGGGCTGGATTCTAGAATACCTAACACACTTGAAATAGCAATTTTCTTGTTGCAATGTTTTTTTTTAGCTAAAATATGATGAAAAATCATAAAAATCGGGCGCGGAAGCAAATATTTATATGATTTTTTACAAAAATAAAGTCAGATTTTTCCTACTCTTGAAATGGATATTTTTGTTAAAACATTTATAAACATGCTTTTGGACCTATATTGCGGATAAAATATGATGAAAAATTATAAAATTCGGGCGCGCAAACAAATATTTATATGATTTTTTACAAAAAAAAAGTCAAATTTTACCTATTTTTGATGAATACGTTGTATATTGTAAGCTACATGGGCTGGATTCTAGACTACCTAACACACTTGAAATAGCAATTTTCTTGTTGCAATGTTTTCTTTTAGCTAAAATATGATGAAAAATCATAAAATTCGGGCTCGGAAGCAAATATTTATATGATTTTTTACAAAAATAAAGTCAGATTTTACATATTTTTGAAATGGATATTTTTGTTAAAACGTTCATAAACATGATTTTGGACCTATACTATGGATAAAATATGATGAAAAATTATAAAATTCGAGCGCGGAAACAAATATTTATATAATTTTTTACAAAAATGAAGTCAGATTTTACCTATTTTTGATGAATACGTTGTATATTGTAAGCTTCATTGGCTGGATTCTAGAATACCTACCACACTTGAAATAGCATTTTTCTTGTTGCAATGTTTTCTTTTAGCTAAAATATGATGAAAAATCATAAAATTCGGGCGCGGAAGCAAATATTTATATGATTTTTTACAAAAATAAAGTCAGATTTTTCCTACTCTTGAAATGGATATTTTTGTTAAAACATTTATAAACATGCTTTTGGACCTATATTGCGGATAAAATATGATGAAAAATTATAAAATTCGGGCGCGCAAACAAATATTTATATGATTTTTTACAAAAAAAAAGTCAGATTTTACCTATTTTTGATGAATACGTTGTATATTGTAAGCTACATGGGCTGGATTCTAGACTACCTAACACACTTGAAATAGCAATTTTCTTGTTGCAATGTTTTCTTTTAGCTAAAATATGATGAAAAATCATAAAATTCGGGCTCGGAAGCAAATATTTATATGATTTTTTACAAAAATAAAGTCAGATTTTACATATTTTTGAAATGGATATTTTTGTTAAAACGTTCATAAACATGATTTTGGACCTATACTATGGATAAAATATGATGAAAAATCATAAAATTCGGGCTCGGAAGCAAATATTTATATAATTTTTTACAAAAATAAAGTCAGATTTTACATATTTTTGAAATGGATATTTTTGTTAAAACGTTCATAAACATGATTTTGGACCTATACTATGGATAAAATATGATGAAAAATTATAAAATTCGAGCGCGGAAACAAATATTTATATAATTTTTTACAAAAATGAAGTCAGATTTTACCTATTTTTGATGAATACTTTGTATATTGTAAGCTTCATTGGCTGGATTCTAGAATACCTACCACACTTGAAATAGCATTTTTCTTGTTGCAATGTTTTCTTTTAGCTAAAATATGATGAAAAATCATAAAATTCGGGCGCGGAAGCAAATATTTATATGATTTTTTACAAAAATAAAGTCAGATTTTTCCTACTCTTGAAATGGATATTTTTGTTAAAAAATTTATAAACATACTTTTGGACCTATATTGCGGATAAAATATGATGAAAAATTATAAAATTCGGGCGCGCAAACAAATATTTATATGATTTTTTACAAAAAAAAAGTCAGATTTTACCTCTTTTTGATGAATACGTTGTATATTGTAAGCTACATGGGCTGGATTCTAGAATACCTAACACACTTGAAATAGCAATTTTCTTGTTGCAATGTTTTCTTTTAGCTAAAATATGATGAAAAATCATAAAATTCGGGCTCGGAAGCAAATATTTAAATGATTTTTTACAAAAATAAAGTCAGATTTTACATAATTTTGAAATGGATATTTTTGTTAAAACGGTCATAAACATGCTTTTGGACCTATACAGCGGATAAAATATGATGAAAAATTATAAAATTCGGGCGCGCAAACAAATATTTTTATGATTTTTTACAAAAAAAAAGTCAGATTTTAACTATTTTTGATGAATACGTTGTATATTGTAAGCTACATGGGCTGGATTCTAGAATACCTACCACACTTGAAATAGCAATTTTTTTATTGCAATGTTTTCTTTTAGCTAAAATATGATGAAAAATCATAAAATTCGGGCGCGGAAGCAAATATTTATATGATTTTTTACAAAAATAAAGTCAGATTTTTCCTATTCTTGAAATGGATATTTATGTTAAAACATTCATAAACATGCTTTTGGACCTATACTGCGGATAAAATATGATGAAAAATTATAAAATTCGGGCGCGCAAACAAATATTTATATGATTTTTTACAAAAATAAAGTCAGATTTTACCTATTTTTGATGAATAAGTTGTATATTGTAAGCTTCATTGGCTGGATTCTAGAATACCTACCACACTTGAAATAGCAATTTTCTTGTTGCAATGTTTTCTTTTAGCTAAAATGTGATGAAAAATCATAAAATTCGGGCTCGGAAGCAAATATTTATATGATTTTTTACAAAAATAAAGTCAGATTTTACATATTTTTGAAATGGATATTTTTGTTAAAACGTTCATAAACATGATTTTGGACCTATACTATGGATAAAATATGATGAAAAATTATAAAATTCGAGCGCGGAAACAAATATTTATATAATTTTTTACAAAAATAAAGTCAGATTTTACCTATTTTTGATGAATACGTTGTATATTGTAAGCTTCATTGGCTGGATTCTAGAATACCTACCACACTTGAAATAGCAATTTTCTTGTTGCAATGTTTTCTTTTAGCTAAAATATGATGAAAAATCATAAAATTCGGGCGCGGAAGCAAATATTTATATGATTTTTTACAAAAATAAAGTCAGATTTTTCCTACTCTTGAAATGGATATATTTGTTAAAACATTTATAAACATGCTTTTGGACCAATATTGCGGATAAAATATGATGAAAAATTATAAAATTCGGGCGCGCAAACAAATATTTATATGATTTTTTACAAAAAAAAAGTCAGATTTTACCTATTTTTGATGAATACGTTGTATATTGTAAGCTACATGGGCTGGATTCTAGAATACCTAACACATTTGAAACAGCATTTTTTTTGTTGCAATGTTTTCTTTTAGCTAAAATATGATGAAAAATCATAAAATTCGGGCGCGGAAGCAAATATTTATATGATTTTTTACAAAAATAAAGTCAGATTTTTCCTATTCTTGAAATGGATATTTATGTTAAAACATTCATAAACATGCTTTTGGACCTATACTGCGGATAAAATATGATGAAAAATTATAAAATTCGGGCGCGCAAACAAATATTTATATGATTTTTTACAAAAAAAAAGTCAGATTTTACCTATTTTTGATGAATACGTTGTATATTGTAAGCTACATGGGCTGGATTCTAGAATAATTAACACACTTGAAATAGCAATTTTCTTGTTGCAATGTTTTCTTTTAGCTAAAATATGATGAAAAATCATAAAATTCGGGCGCGGAAGCAAATATTTATATGATTTTTTACAAAAATAAAGTCAGATTTTTCCTACTCTTGAAATGGATATTTTTGTTAAAAAATTTATAAACATACTTTTGGACTTATATTGCGGATAAAATATGATGAAAAATTATAAAATTCGGGCGCGCAAACAAATATTTTTATGATTTTTTACAAAAAAAAAGTCAGATTTTACCTCTTTTTGATGAATACGTTGTATATTGTAAGCTACATGGGCTGGATTCTAGAATACCTACCTCACTTGAAATAGCAATTTTCTTGTTGCAATGTTTTCTTTCAGCTAAAATATGATGAAAAATTATAAAATTCGGGCGCGGAAGCAAATATTTATATGATTTTTTACAAAAATAAAGTCAGATTTTTCCTACTCTTGAAATGGATATTCTTGTTAAAACATTTATAAACATGCTTTTGGACCTCTATTGCGGATAAAATATGATGAAAAATTATAAAATTCAGGCGCGCAAACAAATATTTATATGATTTTTTACAAAAAAAAAAAGTCAGATTTTACCTATTTTTGATGAATACGTTGTATATTGTAAGCTACATGGGCTGGATTCTAGAATAATTAACACACTTGAAATAGCAATTTTCTTGTTGCAATGTTTTCTTTTAGCTAAAATATGATGAAAAATCATAAAATTCGGGCGCGGAAGCAAATATTTATATGATTTTTTACAAAAATAAAGTCAGATTTTTCCTATTCTTGAAATGGATATTTATGTTAAAACATTCATAAACATGCTTTTGGACCTATACTGCGGATAAAATATGATGAAAAATTAAAAAATTCGGGCGCGCAAACAAATATTTATATGATTTTTTACAAAAATAAAGTCAGATTTTACCTATTTTTGATGAATACGTTGTATATTGTAAGCTTCATTGGCTGGATTCTAGAATACCTACCACACTTGAAATAGCAATTTTCTTGTTGCAATGTTTTCTTTTAGCTAAAATGTGATGAAAAATCATAAAATTCGGGCTCGGAAGCAAATATTTATATAATTTTTTACAAAAATAAAGTCAGATTTTACATATTTTTGAAATGGATATTTTTGTTAAAACGTTCATAAACATGATTTTGGACCTATACTATGGATAAAATATGATGAAAAATTATAAAATTCGAGCGCGGAAACAAATATTTATATAATTTTTTACAAAAATAAAGTCAGATTTTACCTATTTTTGATGAATACGTTGTATATTGTAAGCTTCATTGGCTGGATTCTAGAATACCTACCACACTTGAAATAGCAATTTTCTTGTTGCAATGTTTTCTTTTAGCTAAAATATGATGAAAAATCATAAAATTCGGGCGCGGAAGCAAATATTTATATGATTTTTTACAAAAATAAAGTCAGATTTTTCCTACTCTTGAAATGGATATATTTGTTAAAACATTTATAAACATGCTTTTGGACCAATATTGCGGATAAAATATTATGAAAAATTATAAAATTCGGGCGCGCAAACAAATATTTATATGATTTTTTACAAAAAAAAAAGTCAGATTTTACCTATTTTTGATGAATACGTTGTATATTGTAAGCTACATGGGCTGGATTCTAGAATACCTAACACATTTGAAACAGCATTTTTTTTGTTGCAATGTTTTCTTTTAGCTAAAATATGATGAAAAATCATAAAATTCGGGCTCGGAAGCAAATATTTATATGATTTTTTACAAAAAAAAAGTCAGATTTTACATATTTTTGAAATGGATATTCTTGTTAAAACGTTCATAAACATGATTTTGGACCTATACTGCGGATAAAATATGATGAAAAATTATAAAATTCGGGCGCGGAAACAAATATTTATATAATTTTTTACAAAAATAAAGTCTAATTTTACCTATTTATGATGAATACGTTGTATATTGTAAGCTTCATTGGCTGGATTCTAGAATACCTACCACACTTGAAATAGCAAT
This sequence comes from Stenolophus ochropezus, assembly GCA_035578165.1. Classification (NCBI taxonomy): domain Eukaryota; kingdom Metazoa; phylum Arthropoda; class Insecta; order Coleoptera; family Carabidae; genus Stenolophus; species Stenolophus ochropezus. The sequence goes on from JAQOWZ010000576.1 coordinate 28,188, forward strand.
TTTTTTGTTGCAATGTTTTCTTTTAGCTAAAATCTGATGAAAAATCATAAAATTTGGGCGCGGAAGCAAATATTTATATGATTTTTTACAAAAATAAAGTCAGATTTTTCCTATTCTTGAAATGGATATTTATGTTAAAAACATTCATAAACATGCTTTTGGACCTATACTGCGGATAAATATGATGAAAAATTATAAAATTCGGGCGCGCAAACAAATATTTATATGATTTTTTACAAAAAAAAAGTCAGATTTTACCTATTTTTGATGAATACGTTTTATATTGTAAGCTACATGGGCTGGATTGTAGAATACCTACCACACTTGAAATAGCAATTTTTTTGTTGCAATGTTTTCTTTTAGCTAAAATATGATGAAAAATCATAAAATTCGGGCGCGGAAGCAAATATTTATATGATTTTTTACAAAAATAAAGTCAGATTAACATATTTTTGAAATGGATATTTTTGTTAAAATGTTCATAAACATGCTTTTGGACCTATACTGCGGATAAAATATGATGAAAAATTATAAAATTCGGGCGCGCAAACAAATATTTATATGATTTTTTACAAAAAAAAAGTCAGATTTTAACTATTTTTGATGAATACGTTGTATATTGTAAGCTACATGGGCTGGATTGTAGAATACCTACCACACTTGCAATAGCAATTTTTTTGTTGCAATGTTTTCTTTTAGCTAAAATATGATGAAAAATCATAAAATTCGGGCGCGGAAGCAAATATTTATATGATTTTTTACAAAAATAAAGTCAGATTTTTCCTATTCTTGAAATGGATATTTATGTTAAAACATTTATAAACATGCTTTTGGACCTATATTGCGGATAAAATATGATAAAAAATTATAAAATTCAGGCGCGCAAACAAATATTTATATGATTTTTTACAAAAAAAAAGTCAGATATTACCTATTTTTGATGAATACGTTGTATATTGTAAGCTACATGGGCTGGATTCTAGAATACCTAACACACTTGAAATAGCAATTTTCTTGTTGCAATGTTTTCTTTTAGCTAAAATATGATGAAAAATCATAAAATTCGGGCGCGGAAGCAAATATTTATATGATTTTTTACAAAAATAAAGTCAGTTTTTTCCTACTCTTGAAATGGATATTTTTGTTAAAACATTTATAAACATGCTTTTGGACCTATATTGCGGATAAAATATGATGAAAAATTATAAAATTCGGGCGCGCAAACAAATATTTATATGATTTATTACAAAAAAAAAGTCAGATTTTACCTATTTTTGATGAATACGTTGTATATTGTAAGCTACATGGGCTGGATTCTAGAATACCTAACACACTTGAAATAGCAATTTTCTTATTGCAATGTTTTTTTTTAGCTAAAATATGATGAAAAATCATAAAATTCGGGCTCGGAAGCAAATATTTATATGATTTTTTACAAAAATAAAGTCAGATTTTACATATTTTTGAAATGGATATTTTTGTTAAAACGTTCATAAACATGCTTTTGGACCTATACTGCGGATAAAATATTATAAAAAATTACAAAATTCGGGCGCGCAAACAAATATTTATATGATTTTTTACAAAAAAAAAGTCAAATTTTACCTATTTTTGATGAATACGTTGTATATTGTAAGCTACATGGGCTGGATTCTAGAATACCTAACACACTTGAAATAGCAATTTTCTTGTTGCAATGTTTTTTTTTAGCTAAAATATGATGAAAAATCATAAAAATCGGGCGCGGAAGCAAATATTTATATGATTTTTTACAAAAATAAAGTCAGATTTTTCCTACTCTTGAAATGGATATTTTTGTTAAAACATTTATAAACATGCTTTTGGACCTATATTGCGGATAAAATATGATGAAAAATTATAAAATTCGGGCGCGCAAACAAATATTTATATGATTTTTTACAAAAAAAAAGTCAAATTTTACCTATTTTTGATGAATACGTTGTATATTGTAAGCTACATGGGCTGGATTCTAGACTACCTAACACACTTGAAATAGCAATTTTCTTGTTGCAATGTTTTCTTTTAGCTAAAATATGATGAAAAATCATAAAATTCGGGCTCGGAAGCAAATATTTATATGATTTTTTACAAAAATAAAGTCAGATTTTACATATTTTTGAAATGGATATTTTTGTTAAAACGTTCATAAACATGATTTTGGACCTATACTATGGATAAAATATGATGAAAAATTATAAAATTCGAGCGCGGAAACAAATATTTATATAATTTTTTACAAAAATGAAGTCAGATTTTACCTATTTTTGACTCTGAGATAGCGCGT
>JAQOWZ010000577.1:0-30485 GCA_035578165.1 Stenolophus ochropezus
TACCGCTATCTCAGAGTCTTCCGAGCCGAGAATTTTATAATTTTTCATCATATTTTATCCATAGTATAGGTCCAATTTCATGTTTATGAACGTTTTAACAAAAATATCCATTTCAAAAATATGTAAAATCTGACTTTATTTCTGTAAAAAATCATATAAATATTTGCTTCCGAGCCCAAATTTTATGATTTTTCATCATATTTTATCCATAGTATAGTCCAAATTCATGTTTATGATCGTTTTAACAAAATATCCATTTCAAAAATATGTAAAATCTGACTTTATTTTTGTAAAAAATCATATAAAAACATTTGCTTCCGAGCCCAAATTTTATGATTTTTCATCATATTTTAGCTAAAAGAAAACATTGCAACAAGAAAATTGCTATTTCAAGTGTGTTAGGTATTCTAGAATCCAGTCCATGTAGCTTACAATATACAACGTATTCATCAAAAATAGGTAAAATCTGACTTTTTTTTTTTGTAAAAAATCATATAATATTTGTTTGCGCGCCCGAATTTTATAATTTTTCATCATATTTTATCCGCAATATAGGTCCAAAAGCATGTTTATAAATGTTTTAACAAAAATATCCATTTCAAGAATAGGAAAAATCTGACTTTATTTTTGTAAAAAATCATATAAATATTTGCTTCCGCGCCCGATTTTTATGATTTTTCATCATATTTTAGGTAAAAGAAAACATTGCAACATGAAAATTGCTATTTCAAGTGTGGTAGGTATTCTAGAATCCAGCCAATGAAGCTTACAATATACAACGTATTCATCAAAAATAGGTAAAATCTGAATTTATTTTTGTAAAAAATTATATAAAAATTTGCTTCCGCGCTCGAATTTTATAATTTTTCATCATATTTTTATCCATAGTATAGGTCCAAATTCATGTTTATGAACGTTTTAAACAAAAATATCCATTTCAAAAATATGTAAAATCTGACTTTATTTTTGTAAAAAATCATATAAATATTTGCTTCCGAGCCCGAATTTTATAATTTTTCATCATATTTTATCCATAGTATAGGTCCAAATTCATGTTTATGAACGTTTTAAACAAAAATATCCATTTCAAAAATATGTAAAACCTGACTTTATTTCTGTAAAAAAATCATATAAATATTTGCTTCCGAGCCCAAATTTTATGATTTTTCATCATATTTTATCCATAGTATAGGTCCAAATTCATGTTTATGATCGTTTTAAACAAAAATATACATTTCAAAAATATGTAAAATCTGACTTTATTTTTGTAAAAAATCAGATAAATATTTGCTTCCGAGCCCAAATTTTATGATTTTTCATCATATTTTATCTAAAAGAAAACATTGCAACAAGAAAATTGCTATTTCAAGTGTGTTAGGTATTCTAGAATCCAGTCCATGTAGCTTACAATATACAACGTATTCATCAAAAATAGGTAAAAATCTGACTTTTTTTTTGTAAAAAATCATATAAATATTTGTTTGCGCGCCCGAATTTATAATTTTTCATCATATTTTATCCGCAATATAGGTCCAAAAGCATGTTTATAAATGTTTTAACAAAAATATCCATTTCAAGAATAGGAAAAATCTGACTTTATTTTTGTAAAAAATCATATAAATATTTGCTTCCGCGCCCGATTTTTATGATTTTTCATCATATTTTAGGTAAAAGAAAACATTGCAACAAGAAAATTGCTATTTCAAGTGTGGTAGGTATTCTAGAATCCAGCCAATGAAGCTTACAATATACAACGTATTCATCAAAAATAGGTAAAATCTGACTTTATTTTTGTAAAAAATTATATAAATATTTGCTTCCGCGCTCGAATTTTTATAATTTTTCATCATATTTTATCCATAGTATAGGTCCAAATTCATGTTTATGAACGTTTTAACAAAAATATCCATTTCAAAAATATGTAAAATCTGACTTTATTTTTGTAAAAAATCATATAAATATTTGCTTCCGAGCCCGAATTTTATAATTTTTCATCATATTTTATCTATAGTATATATATATAGTGGCTTAACACCCCCATGGGGTTGCGCCGCTTCCTTCGAAGCTTTCTAGATCCAATTTTATTGGAGTGGATCAATCTCCGATTCCTGTTTCTAGATGTTCTTTATAATATTCCTCCACAACTCCCTATCTCTTGTTTTATTCTTCCAGTTGCTAATTCCAGCTGCTTTCAGATCTTCTTCCACTTCTCTCAGCCATGTTGATCTGGGCCTGCCTCGTCTTCTTCTTCCGCTGGGCTCCACTCGACTATTGATCTTATTGTATCCCTTTCTTCTGCTCTCCATACATGACCAAGCCATCCTCATTCTTTGTTGTTTAATTTTTTTCACTATATTATCTCCTTCTAATTCTTGTTCTATTTCATGGTTCATTCTTATTCTGTATTCATTTTCTGATACCTTGATTGGTCCTAGAATTGTTCGTATTATTTTGCGTTCCATTATTTTTAGATCTTCTTCTTCTTTTTTTGTCATTGTGATTGTTTCAGCTGCGTATAATGCTATTGGTCTTATTATTGATTTGTATATTCTGATTTTGGTATTTTTTGTTAATAATTTGCTTTTTAATATTTTTTTATTTGCGTAAAAAGCTCTACTTGTTGCTATAATCTTTTCCTTAATTTCTGTTTCTCTTTCTCCTTTACTTGATAACATAATTCCTAGATATTTAAACGTATCTACTTGTTCAAATGTGTGTTCTCCGATTTTTATTCCTTTGTTTTCAGCATTCTTTCCTAGCAGCATTATTTTGGTTTTTGCTTCGTTGATTTTTAATCCTATCTTATCTCCTTCGATCATTATTTCTTGCAGCATTTCTATCATTATATTCCTGTTCTTCGTTGCAATAACTATGTCGTCGGCATATGCTATTATTTGTCCTCCTCGTGTTCTAAGCGTTCCTTTATTTATTTTTCTAAGTATATATTCTAAAGCTAGGTTGAACAATGTTGCCGACAGCGCATCTCCTTGTCTGACCCCTTTATTTATCTCGATCTCTTCTGTCTCCCCTTTTTTGTGTTATAATGCTTATTTTATTTTTCCTCATTGTCATCGAGATTAGTCTTCTTAATTTTGCTGGTATATTTAGCTCCTCAAGTGCTGTCATAAGCTTTTTTCTTTTAATGGAGTCAAAGGCTTGCTGGAAATCAATAAATAGCATTTCTATATTCAGATTGTATTCAACTGATTTTTCAATTATTTGTTTGACTGTATGTATGGCGTCTGTTGTTGATCTGCCTTTACTGAATCCACATTGATATTGTCCAATTATGTTATTTTCTGCATTTACTAATCTTCTTTGTATTAATGTGGATAGTATTTTATATACCGTATTCAACATAGTAATACCTCTGTAGTTTTTACATACTTGCTGGTCACCTTTTTTATGAATTGTCACTATTTGTCCAGATTCCCATTCTTTTGGCATCTTTTCATCTCTCCATATTTTCTTTATGAGTTCGTATATTTGTTGTTGCAAGACTACTCCTCCATATTTTATTAATTCAATATTTATTCCCATCTTTACCTGGAGTTTTTCCATTGTGACATTTTTTTATTATTTCTTGTACTTCTTTTAGCGTTGGCTCTTCTACTATTCTATCTTGTTCATTGTTTTGGGTTTCAAATTCATTTTCATCTTGTGTATCTGTTAATAAATCTTTAAAGTGGTTAATCCAAATTTGTTTATATTCTTGTTCGTTTTCTGCTATTCTACCATTTATATTTTTTATGCCATGTACTTTGATTTTCTGTCTTTTATTTTGTGCTTGAATTTGTTTGTAAAATCTTTTTGTATTTCTTTTCTGCCTTTCTTCTTCTATTTCTTTAATCTGATTCTCTGTCCATTCTCTCTTGTTTTTTTCTTATAGTTTTGTTGCATTCGTTTCTTATTTTATCATATATTTGTTTGTCTTCATTTTTTTTTGTTTGTAGCCATTTTATTCTTGCATTTTTCTTTTTATCTGCTATTTTCTTACATTCGTCATTATACCAGCATTTTCTTTTATCTTGTTTTGCTTTTCCTACCCATTTTTGACTTGCTTCCTGTATACATGTCTTTATACCATTCCATTTTGTTTCTATGTCATCTTCATAATTTATTACTTCTTTTAGATTTTTATCTAGTTCTTGTATATATTTCTCTCTTATACTTTCATTATTCAGATTTTCTGTATTCCATTTTATTTTTTTACTGCTATTTTTTGAGGTTCTTTTCACTTTTTGTCTTAGGGTTGTTGCTACCATAAAGTGGTCCGAATCTGCGCATGCTCCTCTGTAGGTTCTTATATCCGTTACTGATGATTGTTTTCTTCTTGTTATAAGTATATGGTCTATTTGTGTCTGCGTTTGTTGATCTGGTGATATCCATGTTATTTTATGTTCTCTCCGGTGTTTAAATTTTGTGCTGCTTATTATCAGATTTGTTCTTGTTGCTAGTCTGCATAGTCTTTGTCCGTTATCATTTGTATTGTCATGTATTGTGTGTCTTCCTGCTACTTGCTGTATATAGTCTTCCTTCCCTATTTGGCATTAAAGTCTCCTAATACAATTATTGTATCTTCTTTTGGCATTTTTTCAATTTCTTCTTCTAACACTTCATAGAACGTTTCTTTTTCTTCCGATTTCGCATTCTCTGTTGGAGCATATATATTTAAGATTGATATTTTGAAAGGTGTCGTATCTATTCTACAGTAGGCCATTCTTTCGTTTATTGGTTTAGAATCTATTATATTGTTTTTCAATTCATTTAAAATAATAAATGCACACTCCGTACTGACCTTGTTTTATATCCCCTGAATATTTTACAATATAATTGTCTTTTACAATTTCTCCTGCTCCACTCCATCTAGTTTCTTGTATTGCAGCAATATTTATTTTATACCTCAGCATTTCTGCAGCTATTTCTTGCGTTTTTCCTGGTTGTAGCATAGTTCTGACATTCCAGGTACTAATTCTAATCTTATTATTATTCTTTGTTTTTTTTTACCTTTCTTTCTATTTATTTTCTTTCTTTGACTTGGAATTGCGGGGTGTGTGTGTTGGTGTCATTTTCATTGTACTTATTTTCTAATTCCTTTGTATTAGCCATTTTCGTTACCAGTTTTCCTGTTACTTTATTTATGTTTGGTTGCTATATTTGTTTTGATAAATTATTTCTTATTGGTCTTTCATCGTAGCTATTTGTTCTAGGTCTACTTGTGAACTGAGGTCTGACACTTGAAGTTGTTGGTATATCTGCTTTATTGGGTTGTTGTTTTTGTCTCTTTGCATCTTGTTCTTTTTTGTTTTTGTCGGTATCTTCATATGTTTTTGGACTTTTCTTTTGTTCCTTTCTTCAGAATGCATTCGTTTTTTGTCGTTTTTTTTCTTTTATTAATATGTTGCTTCATTGTTATCTATTTTATTCCATCAACATATAAATGATTGTATTTCAAAACTGCATGTTTACCCTCTTTTCTTATGTCTTTCATCAGTGGTATCAATACTTTTCTTTCATCTGCAATGTCTTTTGGATAATCTTCCGATATTATTATTCTTGTTCCTTTTAAAAACTTTCGGTTTGCCAAAATTTCTATTAATTTCCTTCTTGTTGTTAATTTTATTAGAACCGGTCTTGTTTTATTTGTCTTTTTTCCTAGTCTATATATATTATCAATATCTCTGTTATTTATATCTATTTTTATTGTGTTTTTTATTAGATCTATGCAAGCATTTTCTAGTTGATATTTATTTCTTTCTTCTTCTATTAGGCCAAAAATTAAAAGATTTTTTTCTCTATTTATTTTTTCCTGTTCTTTCCAATTTTTTTCTATTTTCACTATTTTACTGGTAAGGTATTCTAAATTATCTGCTGTGATATTGAATTTAGTATTTATCTCTTTTTGTATGTTTGTTATTTCCTTTTTCAAATCGGCTATTGCATCTAGGATTATTTGAGCATCCATTTTATTAACTGAAGGTATGCAATTCTCTTTACTTGCTAGTGTTGCTTGCTAGTTTTGCTTGGTGGTGTTCTATGCGTCGTCAGTTCAGTTTGTGTTATCACCTTACTTGATTCGGGCGGTAACCTGATATCTGCCGCTGGCTCAAAACACTACTTTGCAAAATGCAATTCTTGATTATGCTTTGCTGGCAATGTAGCTCTCTTGAAAGAGTATGTGTATAACCTACAAACGGCTAATAATTTTTATTTGCTTTTTAATCTTTTATCTGATGATACTTATCTTTTCCTTTATATCTTCCTTTGGGGTCTCTTCTTAGTAACTTGCTTTATTTTTAATAGCTCTCTATATCCTTGTATTTCATATATTTTTTAAATTCTTTACGGAGCACAAACTCATACGTGTTGACACCACGACACACACACTACTACTCTATCTATAGTATAGGTCCAAATTCATGTTTATGAACGTTTTAACAAAAATATCCATTTCAAAAATATGTAAAATCTGACTTTATTTTTGTAAAAAATCATATAAATATTTGCTTCCGAGCCCGAATTTTATAATTTTTCATCATATTTTATCCATAGTATAGGTCCAAATTCATGTTTATGAACGTTTTAACAAAAATATTCATTTCAAAAATATGTAAAATATGACTTTATTTCTGTAAAAAATCATATAAATATTTACTTCCGAGGCCAAATTTTATGATTTTTCATCATATTTTATCCAAAGTATAGGTCCAAATTCATGTTTATGTTCGTTTTAACAAAAATATCCATTTCAAAAATATGTAAAATCTGACTTTATTTTTGTAAAAAATCATATAAATATTTGCTTCCGAGCCCAAATTTTATGATTTTTCATCATATTTTAGCTAAAAGAAAACATTGCAACAAGAAAATTGCTATTTCAAGTGTGTTAGGTATTCTAGAATCCAGTCCATGTAGCTTACAATATACAACGTATTCATCAAATATAGGTAAAATCTGACTTTTTTTTTTGTAAAAAATCATATAAATATTTGTTTGCGCGCCCGAATTTTATAATTTTTCATCATATTTTATCCGCAATATAGGTCCAAAAGCATGTTTATAAATGTTTTAACAAAAATATCCATTTCAAGAATAGGAAAAATCTGACTTTATTTTTGTAAAAAATCATATAAATATTTGCTTCCGCGCCCGATTTTTATGATTTTTCATCATATTTTAGGTAAAAGAAAACATTGCAACATGAAAATTGCTATTTCAAGTGTGGTAGGTATTCTAGAATCCAGCCAATGAAGCTTACAATATACAACGTATTCATCAAAAATAGGTAAAATCTGACTTTATTTTTGTAAAAAATTATATAAAAATTTGCTTCCGCGCTCGAATTTTATAATTTTTCATCATATTTTATCCATTGTATAGGTCCAAATTCATGTTTATGAACGTTTTAACAAAAATATCCATTTCAAAAATATGTAAAATCTGACTTTATTTTTGTAAAAAATCATATAAATATTTGCTTCCGAGCCCGAATTTTATAATTTTTCATCATATTTTATCCATAGTATATGTCCAAATTCATGTTTATGAACGTTTTAACAAAAATATCCATTTCAAAAATATGTAAAATCTGACTTTATTTTTGTAATAAATCATATAAATATTTGCTTCCGAGCCCGAATTTTATAATTTTTCATCATATTTTATCCATAGTATAGGTCCAAATTCATGTTTATGAAAGTTTTAACAAAAATATTCATTTAAAAAATTTGTAAAATCTGACTTTATTTCTGTAAAAAATCATATAAATATTTGCTTCCGAGCCCAAATTTTATGATTTTTCATCATATTTTATCCAAAGTATAGGTCCAAATTCATGTTTATGATCGTTTTAACAAAAATATCCATTTCAAAAATATGTAAAATCTGACTTTATTTTTGTAAAAAATCATATAAATATTTGCTTCCGAGCCCAAATTTTATGATTTTTCATCATATTTTAGCTAAAAGAAAACATTGCAACAAGAAAATTGCTATTTCAAGTGTGTTAGGTATTCTAGAATCCAGTCCATGTAGCTTACAATATACAACGTATTCATCAAAAATAGGTAAAATCTGATTTTTTTTTTGTAAAAAATCATATAAATATTTGTTTGCGCGCCCGAATTTTATAATTTTTCATCATATTTTATCCGCAATATAGGTCCAAAAGCATGTTTATAAATGTTTTAACAAAAATATCCATTTCAAGAATAGGAAAAATCTGACTTTATTTTTGTAAAAAATCATATAAATATTTGCTTCCGCGCCCGATTTTTATGATTTTTCATCATATTTTAGGTAAAAGAAAACATTGCAACAAGAAAATTGCTATTTCAAGTGTGGTAGGTATTCTAGAATCCAGCCAATGAAGCTTACAATATACATCGTATTCATCAAAAATAGGTAAAATCTGACTTTATTTTTGTAAAAAATTATATAAATATTTGCTTCCGCGCTCGAATTTTATAATTTTTCATCATATTTTATCCATAGTATAGGTCCAAATTCATGTTTATGAACGTTTTAACAAAAATATCCATTTCAAAAATATGTAAAATCTGACTTTATTTTTGTAAAAAATCATATAAATATTTGCTTCCGAGCCCGAATTTTGTAATTTTTCATCATATTTTATCCATAGTATAGGTCCAAATTCATGTTTATGAACGTTTTAACAAAAATATCCATTTCAAAAATATGTAAAATCTGACTTTATTTTTGTAAAAAATCATATAAATATTTGCTTCCGAGCCCGAATTTTATAATTTTTCATCATATTTTATCCATAGTATAGGTCCAAATTCATGTTTATGAACGTTTTAACAAAAATATTCATTTCAAAAATATGTAAAATCTGACTTTATTTCTGTAAAAAATCATATAAATATTTGCTTCCGAGCCCAAATTTTATGATTTTTTATCATATTTTATCCAAAGTATAGGTCCAAATTCATGTTTATGATCGTTTTAACAAAAATATCCATTCCAAAAATATGTAAAATCTGACTTTATTTTTGTAAAAAATCATATAAATATTTGCTTCCGAGCCCAAATTTTATGATTTTTCATCATATTTTAGCTAAAAGAAAACATTGCAACAAGAAAATTGCTATTTCAAGTGTATTAGGTATTCTAGAATCCAGTCCATGTAGCTTACAATATACAACGTATTCATAAAAAATAGGTAAAATCTGACTTTTTTTTTGTAAAAAATCATATAAATATTTGTTTGCGCGCCCGAATTTTATAATTTTTTATCATATTTTATCAGCAATATAGGTCCAAAAGCATGTTTATAAATGTTTTAACAAAAATATCCATTTCAAGAATAGGAAAAATCTGACTTTATTTTTGTAAAAAATCATATAAATATTTGCTTCCGCGCCCGATTTTTATGATTTTTCATCATATTTTAGGTAAAAGAAAACATTGCAACAAGAAAATTGCTATTTCAAGTGTGGTAGGTATTCTAGAATCCAGCCAATGAAGCTTACAATATACATCGTATTCATCAAAAATAGGTAAAATCTGACTTTATTTTTGTAAAAAATTATATAAATATTTGCTTCCGCGTTTGAATTTTATAATTTTTCATCATTTTTTATCCATAGTATAGGTCCAAATTAATGTTTATGAACGTTTTAACAAAAATATCCATTTCAAAAATATGTAAAATCTAACTTTATTTTTGTAAAAAATCATATAAATATTTGCTTCCGAGCCCGAATTTTATAATTTTTCATCATATTTTATCCATAGTATAGGTCCAAATTCATGTTTATGAACGTTTTAACAAAAATATCCATTTCAAAAATATGTAAAATCTGACTTTATTTTTGTAAAAAATCATATAAATATTTGCTTCCGAGCCCGAATTTTATAATTTTTCATCATATTTTATCCATAGTATAGGTCCAAATTCATGTTTATGAACGTTTTAACAAAAATATCCATTTCAAAAATATGTAAAATCTGACTTTATTTCTGTAAAAAATCATATAAATATTTGCTTCCGAGCCCAAATTTTATGATTTTTCATCATATTTTATCCATAGTATAGGTCCAAATTCATGTTTATGATCGTTTTAACAAAAATATCCATTTCAAAAATATGTAAAATCTGACTTTATTATTGTAAAAAATCATATAAATATTTGCTCCCGAGCCCAAATTTTATGATTTTTCATCATATTTTAGCTAAAAGAAAACATTGCAACAAGAAAATTGCTATTTCAAGTGTGTTAGGTATTCTAGAATCCAGTCCATGTAGCTTACAATATACAACGTATTCATCAAAAATAGGTAAAATCTGACTTTTTTTTTGTAAAAAATCATATAAATATTTGTTTGCGCGCCCGAATTTTATAATTTTTCATCATATTTTATCCGCAATATAGGTCCAAAAGCATGTTTATAAATGTTTTAACAAAAATATCCATTTCAAGAATAGGAAAAATCTGACTTTATTTTTGTAAAAAATCATATAAATATTTGCTTCCGCGCCCGATTTTTATGATTTTTCATCATATTTTAGGTAAAAGAAAACATTGCAACAAGAAAATTGCTATTTCAAGTGTGGTAGGTATTCTAGAATCCAGCCAATGAAGCTTACAATATACAACGTATTCATCAAAAATAGGTAAAATCTGACTTTTTTTTTGTAAAAAATCATATAAATATTTGTTTGCGCGCCCAAATTTTATAATTTTTCATCATATTTTATCCGCAATATAGGTCCAAAAGCATGTTTATAAATGTTTTAACAAAAATATCCATTTCTAGAATAGGAAAAATCTGACTTTATTTTTGTAAAAAATCATATAAATATTTGCTTCCGCGCCCGATTTTTATGATTTTTCATCATATTTTAGGTAAAAGAAAACATTGCAACAAGAAAATTGCTATTTCAAGTGTGGTAGGTATTTTAGAATCCAGCCAATGAAGCTTACAATATACATCGTATTCATCAAAAATATGTAAAATCTGACTTTATTTTTGTAAAAAATCATATAAATATTTGCTTCCGAGCCCGAATTTTATAATTTTTCATCATATTTTATGCATAGTATAGGTCCAAATTCATGTTTATGAACGTTTTAACAAAAATATTCATTTCAAAAATATGTAAAATCTGACTTTATTTCTGTAAAAAATCATATAAATATTTGCTTCCGAGCCCAAATTTTATGATTTTTCATCATATTTTATCCAAAGTATAGGTCCAAATTCATGTGTATGATCGTTTTAACAAAAATATCCATTTCAAAAATATGTAAAATCTGACTTTATTTTTGTAAAAAATCATATAAATATTTGCTTCCGAGCCCAAATTTTATGATTTTTCATCATATTTTAGCTAAAAGAAAACATTGCAACAAGAAAATTGCTATTTCAAGTGTATTAGGTATTCTAGAATCCAGTCCATGTAGCTTACAATATACAACGTATTCATCAAAAATAGGTAAAATCTGACTTTTTTTTTGTAAAAAATCATATAAATATTTGTTTGCGCGCCCGAATTTTATAATTTTTTATCATATTTTATCCGCAATATAGGTCCAAAAGCATGTTTATAAATGTTTTAACAAAAATATCCATTTCAAGAATAGAAAAAATCTGACTTTATTTTTGTAAAAAATCTTATAAATATTTGCTTCCGCGCCCGATTTTTATGATTTTTCATCATATTTTAGGTAAAAGAAAACATTGCAACAAGAAAATTGCTATTTCAAGTGTGGTAGGTATTCTAGAATCCACCCAATGAAGCTTACAATATACATCGTATTCATCAAAAATAGGTAAAATCTGACTTTATTTTTGTAAAAAATTATATAAATATTTGCTTCCGCGCTCGAATTTTATAATTTTTCATCATTTTTTACCCATAGTATAGGTCCAAATTCATGTTTATGAACGTTTTAACAAAAATATCCATTTCAAAAATATGTAAAATCTGACTTTATTTTTGTAAAAAATCATATAAATATTTGCTTCCGAGCCCGAATTTTATAATTTTTCATCATATTTTATCCATAGTATAGGTCCAAATTCATGTTTATGAACGTTTTAACAAAAATATCCATTTTAAAAATATGTAAAATCTGACTTTATTTCTGTAAAAAATCATATAAATATTTGCTTCCGAGCCCGAATTTTATAATTTTTCATCATATATTATCCATAGTATAGGTCCAAATTCATGTTTATGAACGTTTTAACAAAAATATCCATTTCAAAAATATGTAAAATCTGACTTTATTTCTGTAAAAAATCATATAAATATTTGCTTCCGAGCCCAAATTTTATGATTTTTCATCATATTTTATCCATAGTATGGGTCCAAATTCATGTTTATGATCGTTTTAACAAAAATATCCATTTCAAAAATATGTAAAATCTGACTTTATTTTTGTAAAAAATCATATAAATATTTGCTTCCGAGCCCAAATTTTATGATTTTTCATCATATTTTAGCTAAAAGAAAATATTGCAACAAGAAAATTGCTATTTCAAGTGTGTTAGGTATTCTAGAATCCAGTCCATGTAGCTTACAATATACAACGTATTCATCAAAAATAGGTAAAATCTGACTTTTTTTTGTAAAAAATCATATAAATATTTGTTTGCGCGCCCGAATTTTATAATTTTTCATCATATTTTATCCGCAATATAGGTCCAAAAGCATGTTTATAAATGTTTTAAGAAAAATATCCATTTCAAGAATAGGAAAAATCTGACTTTATTTTTGTAAAAAATCATATAAATATTTGCTTCCGCGCCCGATTTTTATGATTTTTCATCATATTTTAGGTAAAAGAAAACATTGCAACAAGAAAATTGCTATTTCAAGTGTGGTAGGTATTCTAGAATCCAGCCAATGAAGCTTACAATATACAACGTATTCATCAAAAATAGGTAAAATCTGACTTTTTTTTTGTAAAAAATCATATAAATATTTGTTTGCGCGCCCGAATTTTATAATTTTTCATCATATTTTATCCGCAATATAGGTCCAAAAGCATGTTTATAAATGTTTTAACAAAAATATCCATTTCAAGAATAGGAAAAATCTGATTTTATTTTTGTAAAAAATCATATAAATATTTGCTTCCGCGCCCGATTTTTATGATTTTTCATCATATTTTAGGTAAAAGAAAACATTGCAACAAGAAAATTGCTATTTCAAGTGTGGTAGGTATTCTAGAATCCAGCCAATGAAGCTTACAATATACACCGTATTCATCAAAAATAGGTAAAATCTGACTTTATTTTTGTAAAAAATTATATAAATATTTGCTTGCGCGCTCGAATTTTATAATTTTTCATCATTTTTTATCCATAGTATAGGTCCAAATTCATGTTTATGAACGTTTTAACAAAAATATCCATTTCAAAAATATGTAAAATCTGACTTTATTTTTGTAAAAAATCATATAAATATTTGCTTCCGAGCCCGAATTTTATAATTTTTTATCATATTTTATCCATAGTATAGGTCCAAATTCATGTTTATGAACGTTTTAACAAAAATATCCATTTCAAAAATATGTAAAATCTGACTTTATTTTTGTAAAAAATCATATAAATATTTGTTTGCGCGCCCGAATTTTATAATTTTTCATCATATTTTATCCATAGTATAGGTCCAAATTCATGTTTATGAACGTTTTAACAAAAATATCCATTTCAAAAATATGTAAAATCTGACTTTATTTCTGTAAAAAATCATATAAATATTTGCTTCCGAGCCCAAATTTTATGATTTTTCATCATATTTTATCCATAGTATAGGTCCAAATTCATGTTTATGATCGTTTTAACAAAAATATCCATTTCAAAAATATGTAAAATCTGACTTTATTTTTGTAAAAAATCATATAAATATTTGCTTCCGAGCCCAAATTTTATGATTTTTCATCATATTTTAGCTAAAAGAAAACATTGCAACAAGAAAATTGCTATTTCAAGTGTGTTAGGTATTCTAGAATCCAGTCCATGTAGCTTACAATATACAACGTATTCATCAAAAATAGGTAAAATCTGACTTTTTTTTTGTAAAAAATCATATAAATATTTGTTTGCGCGCCCGAATTTTATAATTTTTCATCATATTTTATCCGCAATATAGGTCCAAAAGCATGTTTATAAATGTTTTAAGAAAAATATCCATTTCAAGAATAGGAAAAATCTGACTTTATTTTTGTAAAAAATCATATAAATATTTGCTTCCGCGCCCGATTTTTATGATTTTTCATCATATTTTAGGTAAAAGAAAACATTGCAACAAGAAAATTGCTATTTCAAGTGTGGTAGGTATTCTAGAATCCAGCCAATGAAGCTTACAATATACAACGTATTCATCAAAAATAGGTAAAATCTGACTTTTTTTTTGTAAAAAATCATATAAATATTTGTTTGCGCGCCCAAATTTTATAATTTTTCATCATATTTTATCCGCAATATAGGTCCAAAAGCATGTTTATAAATGTTTTAACAAAAATATCCATTTCAAGAATAGGAAAAATCTGACTTTATTTTTGTAAAAAATCATATAAATATTTGCTTCCGCGCCCGATTTTTATGATTTTTCATCATATTTTAGGTAAAAGAAAACATTGCAACAAGAAAATTGCTATTTCAAGTGTGGTAGGTATTCTAGAATCCAGCCAATGAAGCTTACAATATACATCGTATTCATCAAAAATAGGTAAAATCTGACTTTATTTTTGTAAAAAATTATATAAATATTTGCTTCCGCGCTCGAATTTTATAATTTTTCATCATTTTTTATCCATTGTATAGGTCCAAATTCATGTTTATGAACGTTTTAACAAAAATATCCATTTCAAAAATATGTGCAATCTGAGTTTATTTTTGTAAAAAATCATATAAATATTTGCTTCCGAGCCCGAATTTTATAATTTTTCATCATATTTTATCCATAGTATAGGTCCAAATTCATGTTTATGAACGTTTTAACAAAAATATCCATTTCAAAAATATGTAAAATCTGACTTTATTTCTGTAAAAAATCATATAAATATTTGCTTCCGAGCCCAAATTTTATGATTTTTCATCATATTTTATCCATAGTATAGGTCCAAATTCATGTTTATGATCGTTTTAACAAAAATATCCATTTCAAAAATATGTAAAATCTGACTTTATTTTTGTAAAAAATCATATAAATATTTGCTTCCGAGCCCAAATTTTATGATTTTTCATCATATTTTAGCTAAAAGAAAACATTGCAACAAGAAAATTGCTATTTCAAGTGTGTTAGGTATTCTAGAATCCAGTCCATGTAGCTTACAATATACAACGTATTCATCAAAAATAGGTAAAATCTGACTTTTTTTTTGTAAAAAATCATATAAATATTTGTTTGCGCGCCCGAATTTTATAATTTTTCATCATATTTTATCCGCAATATAGGTCCAAAAGCATGTTTATAAATGTTTTAACAAAAATATCCATTTCAAGAATAGGAAAAATCTGACTTTATTTTTGTAAAAAATCATATAAATATTTGCTTCCGCGCCCGATTTTTATGATTTTTCATCATATTTTAGGTAAAAGAAAACATTGCAACAAGAAAATTGCTATTTCAAGTGTGGTAGGTATTCTAGAATCCAGCCAATGAAGCTTACAATATACAACGTATTCATCAAAAATAGGTAAAATCTGACTTTTTTTTTGTAAAAAATCATATAAATATTTGTTTGCGCGCCCGAATTTTATAATTTTTCATCATATTTTATCCGCAATATAGGTCCAAAAGCATGTTTATAAATGTTTTAACAAAAATATCCATTTCAAGAATAGGAAAAATCTGATTTTATTTTTGTAAAAAATCATATAAATATTTGCTTCCGCGCCCGATTTTTATGATTTTTCATCATATTTTAGGTAAAAGAAAACATTGCAACAAGAAAATTGCTATTTCAAGTGTGGTAGGTATTCTAGAATCCAGCCAATGAAGCTTACAATATACACCGTATTCATCAAAAATAGGTAAAATCTGACTTTATTTTTGTAAAAAATTATATAAATATTTGCTTGCGCGCTCGAATTTTATAATTTTTCATCATTTTTTATCCATAGTATAGGTCCAAATTCATGTTTATGAACGTTTTAACAAAAATATCCATTTCAAAAATATGTAAAATCTGACTTTATTTTTGTAAAAAATCATATAAATATTTGCTTCCGAGCCCGAATTTTATAATTTTTTATCATATTTTATCCATAGTATAGGTCCAAATTCATGTTTATGAACGTTTTAACAAAAATATCCATTTCAAAAATATGTAAAATCTGACTTTATTTTTGTAAAAAATCATATAAATATTTGTTTGCGCGCCCGAATTTTATAATTTTTCATCATATTTTATCCATAGTATAGGTCCAAATTCATGTTTATGAACGTTTTAACAAAAATATCCATTTCAAAAATATGTAAAATCTGACTTTATTTCTGTAAAAAATCATATAAATATTTGCTTCCGAGCCCAAATTTTATGATTTTTCATCATATTTTATCCATAGTATAGGTCCAAATTCATGTTTATGATCGTTTTAACAAAAATATCCATTTCAAAAATATGTAAAATCTGACTTTATTTTTGTAAAAAATCATATAAATATTTGCTTCCGAGCCCAAATTTTATGATTTTTCATCATATTTTAGCTAAAAGAAAACATTGCAACAAGAAAATTGCTATTTCAAGTGTGTTAGGTATTCTAGAATCCAGTCCATGTAGCTTACAATATACAACGTATTCATCAAAAATAGGTAAAATCTGACTTTTTTTTTGTAAAAAATCATATAAATATTTGTTTGCGCGCCCGAATTTTATAATTTTTCATCATATTTTATCCGCAATATAGGTCCAAAAGCATGTTTATAAAAGTTTTAACAAAAATATCCATTTCAAGAATAGGAAAAATCTGACTTTATTTTTGTAAAAAATCATATAAATATTTGCTTCCGCGCCCGATTTTTATGATTTTTCATCATATTTTAGGTAAAAGAAAACATTGCAACAAGAAAATTGCTATTTCAAGTGTGGTAGGTATTCTAGAATCCAGCCAATGAAGACGCGCTATCTCAGAGTCCATTTCAAAAATAGGTAAAATCTGACTTTTTTTTTGTAAAAAATCATATAAATATTTGTTTGCGCGCCCGAATTTTTTAATTTTTCATCATATTTTATCCGCAATATAGGTCCAAAAGCATGTTTATAAATGTTTTAACAAAAATATCCATTTCAAGAATAGGAAAAATCTGACTTTATTTTTTTAAAAAATCATATAAATATTTGCTTCCGCGCCCGATTTTTATGATTTTTCATCATATTTTAGGTAAAAGAAAACATTGCAACAAGAAAATTGCTATTTCAAGTGTGGTAGGTATTTTAGAATCCAGCCAATGAAGCTTACAATATACATCGTATTCATCAAAAATAGGTAAAATCTGACTTTATTTTTGTAAAAAATTATATAAATATTTGCTTCCGCGCTCGAATTTTATAATTTTTCATCATTTTTTATCCATAGTATAGGTCCAAATTCATGTTTATGAACGTTTTAACAAAAATATCCATTTCAAAAATATGTGCAATCTGACTTTATTTTTGTAAAAAATCATATAAATATTTGCTTCCGAGCCCGAATTTTATAATTTTTTATCATATTTTATCCATAGTATAGGTCCAAATTCATGTTTATGAACGTTTTAACAAAAATATCCATTTCAAAAATATGTAAAATCTGACTTTATTTTTGTAAAAAATCATATAAATATTTGCTTCCGAGCCCGAATTTTATAATTTTTCATCATATTTTATCCATAGTAATAGGTCCAAATCATGTTTATGAACGTTTTAACAAAAATATCCATTTCAAAAATATGTAAAATCTGACTTTATTTCTGTAAAAAATCATATAAATATTTGCTTCCGAGCCCAAATTTTATGATTTTTCATCATATTTTTATCCATAGTATAGGTCCAAATTCATGTTTATGATCGTTTTAACAAAAATATCCATTTCAAAAATATGTAAAATCTGACTTTATTTTTGTAAAAAATCATATAAATATTTGCTTCCGAGCCCAAATTTTATGATTTTTCATCATATTTTAGCTAAAAGAAAACATTGCAACAAGAAAATTGCTATTTCAAGTGTGTTAGGTATTCTAGAATCCAGTCCATGAAGCTTACAATATACAACGTATTCATCAAAAATAGGTAAAATCTGACTTTTTTTTTGTAAAAAATCATATAAATATTTGTTTGCGCGCCCAAATTTTATAATTTTTCATCATATTTTATCCGCAATATAGGTCCAAAAGCATGTTTATAAATGTTTTAACAAAAATATCCATTTCAAGAATAGGAAAAATCTGACTTTATTTTTGTAAAAAATCATATAAATATTTGCTTCCGCGCCCGATTTTTATGATTTTTCATCATATTTTAGGTAAAAGAAAACATTGCAACAAGAAAATTGCTATTTCAAGTGTGGTAGGTATTCTAGAATCCAGCCAATGAAGCTTACAATATACATCGTATTCATCAAAAATAGGTAAAATCTGACTTTATTTTTGTAAAAAATTATATAAATATTTGCTTCCGCGCTCGAATTTTATAATTTTTCATCATTTTTTATCCATAGTATAGGTCCAAATTCATGTTTATGAACGTTTTAACAAAAATATCCATTTAAAAATATGTGCAATCTGACTTTATTTTTGTAAAAAATCATATAAATATTTGCTTCCGAGCCCGAATTTTATAATTTTTTATCATATTTTATCCATAGTATAGGTCCAAATTCATGTTTATGAACGTTTTAACAAAAATATCCATTTCAAAAATATGTAAAATCTGACTTTATTTCTGTAAAAAATCATATAAATATTTGCTTCCGAGCCCAAATTTTATGATTTTTCATCATATTTTATCCATAGTATAGGTCCAAATTCATGTTTATGATCGTTTTAACAAAAATATCCATTTCAAAAATATGTAAAATCTGACTTTATTTTTGTAAAAAATCATATAAATATTTGCTTCCGAGCCCAAATTTTATGATTTTTCATCATATTTTAGCTAAAAGAAAACATTGCAACAAGAAAATTGATATTTCAGTGTGTTAGGTATTCTAGAATCCAGTCCATGTAGCTTACAATATACAACGTATTCATCAAAAATAGGTAAAATCTGACATTTTTTTGTAAAAAATCATATAAATATTTGTTTGCGCGCCCGAATTTTATAATTTTTCATCATATTTTATCCGCAATATAGGTCCAAAAGCATGTTTATAAATGTTTTAACAAAAATATCCATTTCAAGAATAGGAAAAATCTGACTTTATTTTTGTAAAAAATCATATAAATATTTGCTTCCGCGCCCGATTTTTATGATTTTTCATCATATTTTAGGTAAAAGAAAACATTGCAACAAGAAATTGCTATTTCAAGTGTGGTAGGTATTCTAGAATCCAGCCAATGAAGCTTACAATATACAACGTATTCATCAAAAATAGGCAAAATCTGACTTTTTTTTTGTAAAAAATCATATAAATATTTGTTTGCGCGCCCGAATTTTATAATTTTTCATCATATTTTATCCGCAATATAGGTCCAAAAAGCATGTTTATAAATGTTTTAACAAAAATATCCATTTCAAGAATAAGAAAAATCTGATTTTATTTTTGTAAAAAATCATATAAATATTTGCTTCCGCGCCCGATTTTTATGATTTTTCATCATATTTTAGGTAAAAGAAAACATTGCAACAAGAAAATTGCTATTTCATGTGTGGTAGGTATTCTAGAATCCAGCCAATGAAGCTTACAATATACATCGTATTCATCAAAAATAGGTAAAATCTTACTTTATTTTTGTAAAAAATTATATAAATATTTGCTTGCGCGCTCGAATTTTATAATTTTCATCATTTTTTATCCATAGTATAGGTCCCAAATTCATGTTTATGAACGTTTTAACAAAAATATCCATTTCAAAAATATGTAAAATCTGACTTTATTTTTGTAAAAAATCAAATAAATTTTTGCTTCCGAGCCCGAATTTTATAATTTTTTATCATATTTTATCCATAGTATAGGTCCAAATTCATGTTTATGAACGTTTTAACAAAAATATCCATTTCAAAAATATGTAAAATCTGACTTTATTTTTGTAAAAAATCATATAAATATTTGCTTCCGAGCCCGAATTTTATAATTTTTCATCATATTTTATCCATAGTATAGGTCCAAATTCATGTTTATGAACGTTTTAACAAAAATATCCATTTCAAAAATATGTAAAATCTGACTTTATTTCTGTAAAAAATCATATAAATATTTGCTTCCGAGCCCAAATTTTATGATTTTTCATCATATTTTATCCATAGTATAGGTCCAAATTCATGTTTATGATCGTTTTAAACAAAAATATCCATTTCAAAAATATGTAAAATCTGACTTTATTTTTGTAAAAAATCATATAAATATTTGCTTCCGAGCCCAAATTTTATGATTTTTCATCATATTTTAGCTAAAAGAAAACATTGCAACAAGAAAATTGCTATTTCAAGTGTGTTAGGTATTCTAGAATCCAGTCCATGTAGCTTACAATATACAACGTATTCATCAAAAATAGGTAAAATCTGACTTTTTTTTTGTAAAAAATCATATAAATATTTGTTTGCGCGCCCGAATTTTATAATTTTTCATCATATTTTATCCGCAATATAGGTCCAAAAGCATGTTTATAAATGTTTTAACAAAAATATCCATTTCAAGAATAGGAAAAATCTGACTTTATTTTTGTAAAAAATCATATAAATATTTGCTTCCGCGCCCGATTTTTATGATTTTTCATCATATTATAGGTAAAAGAAAACATTGCAACAAGAAAATTGCTATTTCAAGTGTGGTTAGGTATTCTAGAATCCAGCCAATGAAGCTTACAATATACAACGTATTCATCAAAAATAGGTAAAATCTGACTTTATTTTTGTAAAAAATTATATAAATATTTGCTTCCGCGCTCGAATTTTATAATTTTTCATCATATTTTTATCCATAGTATAGGTCCAAATTCATGTTTATGAACGTTTTAACAAAAATATCCATTTCAAAAATATGTAAAATCTGACTTTATTTTTGTAAAAAAATCATATAAATATTTGCTTCCGAGCCCGAATTTTATAATTTTTCATCATATTTTATCCATAGTATAGGTCCAAATTCATGTTTATGAACGTTTTAACAAAAATATCCATTTCAAAAATATGTAAAATCTGACTTTATTTTTGTAAAAAATCATATAAATATTTGCTTCCGAGCCCGAATTTTATAATTTTTCATCATATTTTATCCATAGTATAGGTCCAAATTCATGTTTATGAACGTTTTAACAAAAATATTCATTTCAAAAATATGTAAAATCTGACTTTATTTCTGTAAAAAATCATATAAATATTTGCTTCCGAGCCCCAAATTTTATGATTTTTTTATCATATTTTATCCAAAGTATAGGTCCAAATTCATGTTTATGATCGTTTTAACAAAAATATCCATTTCAAAAATATGTAAAATCTGACTTTATTTTTGTAAAAAATCATATAAATATTTGCTTCCGAGCCCAAATTTTATGATTTTTCATCATATTTTAGCTAAAAGAAAACATTGCAACAAGAAAATTGCTATTTCAAGTGTGTTACGTATTCTAGAATCCAGTCCATGTAGCTTACAATATACAACGTATTCATCAAAAATAGGTAAAATCTGACTTTTTTTTGTAAAAAATCATATAAATATTTGTTTGCGCGCCCCGAATTTTATAATTTTTCATCATATTTTATCCGCAATATAGGTCCAAAAGCATGTTTATAAATGTTTTAACAAAAATATCCATTTCAAGAATAGGAAAAATCTGACTTTATTTTTGTAAAAAAATCATATAAATATTTGCTTCCGCGCCCGATTTTATGATTTTTCATAATATTTTAGGTAAAAGAAAACATTGCAACAAGAAAATTGCTATTTCAAGTGTGGTAGGTATTCTAGAATCCAGCCAATGAAGCTTACAATATACAACGTATTCATGAAAAATAGGTAAAATCTGACTTTATTTTTGTAAAAAATTATATAAATATTTGCTTCCGCGCTCGAATTTTATAATTTTTCATCATATTTTATCCATAGTATAGGTCCAAATTCATGTTTATGAACTTTTTAGCAAAAATATCCATTTCAAAAATATGTAAAATCTGACTTTATTTTTGTAAAAAATCATATAAATATTTGCTTCCGAGCCCGAATTTTATAATTTTTCATCATATTTTATCCATAGTATAGGTCCAAATTCATGTTTATGAACGTTTTAACAAAAATATCCATTTCAAAAATATGTAAAATCTGACTTTATTTTTGTAAAAAATCATATAAATATTTGCTTCCGAGCCCGAATTTTATAATTTTTCATCATATTTTATCCATAGTATAGGTCCAAATTCATGTTTATGAACGTTTTAACAAAAATATTCATTTCAAAAATATGTAAAATCTGACTTTATTTCTGTAAAAAATCATATAAATATTTGCTTCCGAGCCCAAATTTTATGATTTTTTATCATATTTTATCCAAAGTATAGGTCCAAATTCATGTTTATGATCGTTTTAACAAAAATATCCATTTCAAAAATAGGTAAAATCTGACTTTTTTTTTGTAAAAAATCATATAAATATTTGTTTGCGCGCCCGAATTTTTTAATTTTTCATCATATTTTATCCGCAATATAGGTCCAAAAGCATGTTTATAAATGTTTTAACAAAAATATCCATTTCAAGAATAGGAAAAATCTGACTTTATTTTTTAAAAAATCATATAAATATTTGCTTCCGCGCCCGATTTTTATGATTTTTCATCATATTTTAGGTAAAAGAAAACATTGCAACAAGAAAATTGCTATTTCAAGTGTGGTAGGTATTTTAGAATCCAGCCAATGAAGCTTACAATATACATCGTATTCATCAAAAATAGGTAAAATCTGACTTTATTTTTGTAAAAAATTATATAAATATTTGCTTCCGCGCTCGAATTTTATAATTTTTCATCATTTTTTATCCATAGTATAGGTCCAAATTCATGTTTATGAACGTTTTAACAAAAATATCCATTTCAAAAATATGTAAAATCTGACTTTATTTTTGTAAAAAATCATATAAATTTTTGCTTCCGAGCCCGAATTTTATAATTTTTCATCATATTTTATCCATAGTATAGGTCCAAATTCATGTTTATGAACGTTTTAAGAAAAATATCCATTTCAAAAATATGTAAAATCTGACTTTATTTTTGTAAAAAATCATATAAATATTTGCTTCCGAGCCCGAATTTTATAATTTTTCATCATATTTTATCCATAGTATAGGTCCTAATTCATGTTTATGAACGTTTTAACAAAAATATCCATTTCAAAAATATGTAAAATCAGACTTTATTTCAGTAAAAAATCATATAAATATTTGCTTCCGAGCCCAAATTTATGATTTTTCATCATATTTTATCCATAGTATAGGTCCTAATTCATGTTTATGATCGTTTTAACAAAAATATCCATTTCAAAAATATGTAAAATCTGACTTTATTTTGTAAAAAATCATATAAATATTTGCTTCCGAGCCCAAACTTTATGATTTTTCATCATATTTTAGTTAAAAGAAAACATTGCAACAAGAAAATTGCTATTTCAAGTGTGTTAGGTATTCTAGAATCCAGTCCATGTAGCTTACAATATACAACGTATTCATCAAAAATAGGTAAAATCTGACTTTTTTTTTGTAAAAAATCATATAAATATTTGTTTGCGCGCCCGAATTTTATAATTTTTCATCATATTTTATCCGCAATATAGGTCCAAAAGCATGTTTATAAATGTTTTAACAAAAATATCCATTTCAAGAATAGGAAAAATCTGACTTTATATCATATAAATATTTGCTTCCGCGCCCGATTTTTATGATTTTTCATCATATTTTAGGTAAAAGAAAACATTGCAACAAGAAAATTGCTATTTCAAGTGTGGTAGGTATTCTAGAATCCAGCCAATGAAGCTTACAATATACAACGTATTCATCAAAAATAGGTAAAATCTGACTTTATTTTTGTAAAAAATTATATAAATATTTGCTTCCGCGCTAGAATTTTATAATTTTTCATCATATTTTATCCATAGTATAGGTCCAAATTCATGTTTATGAACGTTTTAACAAAAATATCAATTTCAAAAATATGTAAAATCTGACTTTATTTTTGTAAAAAATCATATAAATATTTGCTTCCGAGCCCGAATTTTATAATATTTCATCATATTTTATCCATAGTATAGGTCCAAATTCATGTTTATGAACGTTTTAACAAAAATATCCATTTCAAAAATATGTAAATTCTGACTTTATTTTTGTAAAAAAATCATATAAATATTTGCTTCCGAGCCCGAATTTTATAATTTTTCATCATATTTTATCCATAGTATAGGTCCAAATTCATGTTTATGAACGTTTTAAGAAAAATATCCATTTCAAAAATATGTAAAATCTGACTTTATTTTTGTAAAAAATCATATAAATAATTTGCTTCCGAGCCCGAATTTTATAATTTTTCATCATATTTTATCCATAGTATAGGTCCAAATTCATGTTTATGAACGTTTTAACAAAAATATCCATTTCAAAAATATGTAAAATCTGACTTTATTTTTGTAAAAAAATCATATAAATATTTGCTTCCGAGCCCAAATTTTATGATTTTTCAACATATTTTAGCTAAAAGAAAACATTGCAACAAGAAAATTGCTATTTCAAGTGTGTTAGGTATTCTAGAATCCAGTCCATGTAGCTTACAATATACAACGTATTCATCAAAAATAGGTAAAATCTGACTTTTTTTTTGTAAAAAATCATATAAATATTTGTTTGTGCGCCCGAATTTTATAATTTTTCATCATATTTTCTCCGCAATATAGGTCCAAAAGCATGTTTATAATGTTTTAACAAAAATATCCATTTCAAGAATAGGAAAAATCTGACTTTATTTTTGTAAAAAATCATATAAATATTTGCTTCCGCGCCCGATTTTTATGATTTTTCATAATATTTTAGGTAAAAGAAAACATTGCAACAAGAAAATTGCTATTTCAAGTGTGGTAGGTATTCTAGAATCCAGCCAATGAAGCTTACAATATACAACGTATTCATGAAAAATAGGTAAAATCTGACTTTATTTTTGTAAAAAATTATATAAATATTTGCTTCCGCGCTCGAATTTTATAATTTTTCATCATATTTTATCCATAGTATAGGTCCAAATTCATGTTTATGAACTTTTTAGCAAAAATATCCATTTCAAAAATATGTAAAATCTGACTTTATTTTTGTAAAAAATCATATAAATATTTGCTTCCGAGCCCGAATTTTATAATTTTTCATCATATTTTATCCATAGTATAGGTCCAAATTCATGTTTATGAACGTTTTAACAAAAATATCCATTTCAAAAATATGTAAAATCTGACTTTATTTTTGTAAAAAATCATATAAATATTTGCTTCCGAGCCCGAATTTTATAATTTTTCATCATATTTTATCCATAGTATAGGTCCAAATTCATGTTTATGAACGTTTTAACAACAATATTCATTTCAAAAATATGTAAAATCTGACTTTATTTCTGTAAAAAATCATATAAATATTTGCTTCCGAGCCCAAATTTTATGATTTTTCATCATATTTTATCCAAAGTATAGGTCCAAATTCATGTTTATGATCGTTTTAACAAAAAATATCCATTTCAAAAATAGGTAAAATCTGACTTTTTTTTTGTAAAAAATCATATAAATATTTGTTTGCGCGCCCGAATTTTTTAATTTTTCATCATATTTTATCCGCAATATAGGTCCAAAAGCATGTTTATAAATGTTTTAACAAAAATATCCATTTCAAGAATAGGAAAAATCTGACTTTATTTTTGTAAAAAATCATATAAATATTTGCTTCCGCGCCCGATTTTTATGATTTTTCATCATATTTTAGGTAAAAGAAAACATTGCAACAAGAAAATTGCTATTTCAAGTGTGGTAGGTATTTTAGAATCCAGCCAATGAAGCTTACAATATACATCGTATTCATCAAAAATAGGTAAAATCTGACTTTATTTTTGTAAAAAATTATATAAATATTTGCTTCCGCGCTAGAATTTTATAATTTTTCATCATATTTTATCCATAGTATAAGGTCCAAATTCATGTTTATGAACGTTTTAACAAAAATATCAATTTCAAAAATATGTAAAATCTGACTTTATTTTTGTAAAAAATCATATAAATATTTGCTTCCGAGCCCGAATTTTATAATATTTCATCATATTTTATCCATAGTATAGGTCCAAATTCATGTTTATGAACGTTTTAACAAAAATATCCATTTCAAAAATATGTAAAATCTGACTTTATTTTTGTAAAAAATCATATAAATATTTGCTTCCGAGCCCGAATTTTATAATTTTTCATCATATTTTATCCATAGTATAGGTCCAAATTCATGTTTATGAACGTTTTAAGAAAAATATCCATTTCAAAAATATGTAAAATCTGACTTTATTTTTGTAAAAAATCATATAAATATTTGCTTCCGAGCCCGAATTTTATAATTTTTCATCATATTTTATCCATAGTATAGGTCCAAATTCATGTTTATGAACGTTTTAACAAAAATATCCATTTCAAAAATATGTAAAATCTGACTTTATTTTTGTAAAAAATCATATAAATATTTGCTTCCGAGCCCAAATTTTATGATTTTTCATCATATTTTAGCTAAAAGAAAACATTGCAACAAGAAAATTGCTATTTCAAGTGTGTTAGGTATTCTAGAATCCAGTCCATGTAGCTTACAATATACAACGTATTCATCAAAAATAGTTAAAATCTGACTTTTTTTTTGTAAAAAATCATATAAATATTTGTTTGCGCGCCCGAATTTTATAGTTTTTCATCATATTTTATCCGCAATATAGGTCCAAAAGCATGTTTATAAATGTTTTAACAAAAATATCCATTTCAAGAATAGGAAAAATCTGACTTTATTTTGTAAAAAATCATATAAATATTTGCTTCCGCGCCCGATTTTTATGATTTTTCATAATATTTTAGGTAAAAGAAAACATTGCAACAAGAAAATTGCTATTTCAAGTGTGGTAGGTATTCTAGAATCCAGCCAATGAAGCTTACAATATACAACGTATTCATGAAAAATAGGTAAAATCTGACTTTATTTTTGTAAAAAATTATATAAATATTTGCTTCCGTTCTCGAATTTTATAATTTTTCATCATATTTTATCCATAGTATAGGTCCAAATTCATGTTTATGAACTTTTTAGCAAAAATATCCATTTCAAAAATATGTAAAATCTGACTTTATTTTTGTAAAAAATCATATAAATATTTGCTTCCGAGCCCGAATTTTATAATATTTCATCATATTTTATCCATAGTATAGGTCCAAATTCATGTTTATGAACGTTTTAACAAAAATATCCATTTCAAAAATATGTAAATTCTGACTTTATTTTTGTAAAAAAATCATATAAATATTTGCTTCCGAGCCCGAATTTTATAATTTTTCATCATATTTTATCCATAGTATAGGTCCAAATTCATGTTTATGAACGTTTTAAGAAAAATATCCATTTCAAAAATATGTAAAATCTGACTTTATTTTTGTAAAAAATCATATAAATATTTGCTTCCGAGCCCGAATTTTATAATTTTTCATCATATTTTATCCATAGTATAGGTCCAAATTCATGTTTATGAACGTTTTAACAAAAATATCCATTTCAAAAATATGTAAAATCTGACTTTATTTTTGTAAAAAATCATATAAATATTTGCTTCCGAGCCCAAATTTTATGATTTTTCAACATATTTTAGCTAAAAGAAAACATTGCAACAAGAAAATTGCTATTTCAAGTGTGTTAGGTATTCTAGAATCCAGTCCATGTAGCTTACAATATACAACGTATTCATCAAAATAGGTAAAATCTGACTTTTTTTTTGTAAAAAATCATATAAATATTTGTTTGTGCGCCCGAATTTTATAATTTTTCATCATATTTTCTCCGCAATATAGGTCCAAAAGCATGTTTATAAATGTTTTAACAAAAATATCCATTTCAAGAATAGGAAAAATCTGACTTTATTTTTGTAAAAAATCATATAAATATTTGCTTCCGCGCCCGATTTTTATGATTTTTCATAATATTTTAGGTAAAAGAAAACATTGCAACAAGAAAATTGCTATTTCAAGTGTGGTAGGTATTCTAGAATCCAGCCAATGAAGCTTACAATATACAACGTATTCATGAAAAATAGGTAAAATCTGACTTTATTTTTGTAAAAAATTATATAAATATTTGCTTCCGCGCTCGAATTTTATAATTTTTCATCATATTTTATCCATAGTATAGGTCCAAATTCATGTTTATGAACTTTTTAGCAAAAATATCCATTTCAAAAATATGTAAAATCTGACTTTATTTTTGTAAAAAATCATATAAATATTTGCTTCCGAGCCCGAATTTTATAATTTTTCATCATATTTTATCCATAGTATAGGTCCAAATTCATGTTTATGAACGTTTTAACAAAAATATCCATTTCAAAAATATGTAAAATCTGACTTTATTTTTGTAAAAAATCATATAAATATTTGCTTCCGAGCCCCGAATTTTATAATTTTTCATCATATTTTATCCATAGTATAGGTCCAAATTCATGTTTATGAACGTTTTAACAACAATATTCATTTCAAAAATATGTAAAATCTGACTTTATTTCTGTAAAAAATCATATAAATATTTGCTTCCGAGCCCAAATTTTATGATTTTTCATCATATTTTATCCAAAGTATAGGTCCAAATTCATGTTTATGATCGTTTTAACAAAAATATCCATTTCAAAAATAGGTAAAATCTGACTTTTTTTTTGTAAAAAATCATATAAATATTTGTTTGCGCGCCCGAATTTTTTAATTTTTCATCATATTTTATCCGCAATATAGGTCCAAAAGCATGTTTATAAATGTTTTAACAAAAATATCCATTTCAAGAATAGGAAAAATCTGACTTTATTTTGTAAAAAATCATATAAATATTTGCTTCCGCGCCCGATTTTTATGATTTTTCATCATATTTTAGGTAAAAGAAAACATTGCAACAAGAAAATTGCTATTTCAAGTGTGGTAGGTATTTTAGAATCCAGCCAATGAAGCTTACAATATACATCGTATTCATCAAAAATAGGTAAAATCTGACTTTATTTTTGTAAAAAATTATATAAATATTTGCTTCCGCGCTAGAATTTTATAATTTTTCATCATATTTTATCCATAGTATAGGTCCAAATTCATGTTTATGAACGTTTTAACAAAAATATCAATTTCAAAAATATGTAAAATCTGACTTTATTTTTGTAAAAAAATCATATAAATATTTGCTTCCGAGCCCGAATTTTATAATATTTCATCATATTTTATCCATAGTATAGGTCCAAATTCATGTTTATGAACGTTTTAACAAAAATATCCATTTCAAAAATATGTAAAATCTGACTTTATTTTTGTAAAAAATCATATAAATATTTGCTTCCGAGCCCGAATTTTATAATTTTTCATCATATTTTATCCATAGTATAGGTCCAAATTCATGTTTATGAACGTTTTAAGAAAAATATCCATTTCAAAAATATGTAAAATCTGACTTTATTTTTGTAAAAAATCATATAAATATTTGCTTCCGAGCCCGAATTTTATAATTTTTCATCATATTTTATCCATAGTATAGGTCCAAATTCATGTTTATGAACGTTTTAACAAAAATATCCATTTCAAAAATATGTAAAATCTGACTTTATTTTTGTAAAAAATCATATAAATATTTGCTTCCGAGCCCAAATTTTATGATTTTTCATCATATTTTAGCTAAAAGAAAACATTGCAACAAGAAAATTGCTATTTCAAGTGTGTTAGGTATTCTAGAATCCAGTCCATGTAGCTTACAATATACAACGTATTCATCAAAAATAGTTAAAATCTGACTTTTTTTTTGTAAAAAATCATATAAATATTTGTTTGCGCGCCCGAATTTTATAGTTTTTCATCATATTTTATCCGCAATATAGGTCCAAAAGCATGTTTATAAATGTTTTAACAAAAATATCCATTTCAAGAATAGGAAAAATCTGACTTTATTTTTGTAAAAAAATCATATAAATATTTGCTTCCGCGCCCGATTTTTATGATTTTTCATAATATTTTAGGTAAAAGAAAACATTGCAACAAGAAAATTGCTATTTCAAGTGTGGTAGGTATTCTAGAATCCAGCCAATGAACTCTGAGATAGCGCGT
>JAQOWZ010000578.1:0-30389 GCA_035578165.1 Stenolophus ochropezus
ACGCGCTATCTCAGAGTATTTGCTTCCGCGCCCGAATTTTATGATTTTTCATCATATTTTAGCTAAAAGAAAACATTGCAACAAGAAAATTGCTATTTTAAGTGTGGTAGGTATTCTAGAATCCAGCCAATGAAGCTTACAATATACAACGTATTCATCAAAAATAGGTAAAATCTGACTTTATTTTTGTAAAAAATCATATAAATATTTGCTTCCGCGCCCGAATTTTATGATTTTTTATCATATTTTAGCTAAAAGAAAACATTGCAACAAGAAAATTGCTATTTCAAGTGTGTTAGGTATTCTAGAATCCAGCCAATGAAGCTTACAATATACAACGTATTCATCAAAAATAGGTAAAATCTGACTTTATTATTGTAAAAAATTATATAAATATTTGTTCCCGCGCTCGAATTTTATAATTTTTCATCATATTTTATCCATAGTATAGGTCCAAAATCATGTTTATGAACGTTTTAACAAAAATATCCATTTCAAATATATGTAAAATCTGACTTTATTTTTGTAAAAAATCATATAAATATTTGCTTCCGAGCCCGAATTTTATGATTTTTCATCATATTTTAGCTAAAAGAAAACATTGCAACAAGAAAATTGCTATTTCAAGTGTGGTAGGTATTCTAGAATCCAGCTAATGAAGCTTACAATATACAACGTATTCATCAAAAATAGGTAAAATCTGAGTTTATTTTTGTAAATAATTATATAAATATTTGTTTCCGCGCTCGAATTTTATCATTTTTCATCATATTTTATCCATAGTATAGGTCCAAAATCATGTTTATGAACCTTTTAACAAAAATAAGTAAAATCTGACTTTATTTTTGTAAAAAATCATATAAATATTTGCTTCCGAGCCCGAATTTTATGATTTTTCATCATATTTTAGCTAAAAGAAAACATTGCAAGAAGAAAATTGCTATTTCAAGTGTGTTAGGTATTCTAGAATCCAGCCCATGTAGCTTACAATATACAACGTATTCATCAAAAATAGGTAAAATCTGACTTTTTTTTTGTAAAAAATCATATAAATATTTGTTTGCGCGCCCGAATTTTATAATTTTTCATCATATTTTATCCGCAGTATAGGTCCTAAAGCATGTTTATGAACCTTTTAACAAAAATATCAATTTCAAGAATAGGAAAAATCTGACTTTATTTTTGTAAAAAAATCATATAAATATTTCCTTCCGCGCCCGAATTTTATGATTTTTCATCATATTTTAGCTAAAAGAAAACATTACAACAAGAAAATTGCTATTTCAAGTTTGTTAGGTATTCTAGAATCCAGCCCATGTAGCTTACAATATACAACGTATTCATCAAAAATAGGTAAAATCTGACTTTTTTTTTATAAAAAATCATATAAATATTTGTTTGCGCGCCGAATTTTATAATTTTTCATCATATTTTATCCGCAATATAGGTCCAAAAGCATGTTTATAAATGTTTTAACAAAAATATCCATTTCAAGAGAAGGAAAAATCTGACTTTATTTTTGTAAAAAATCATATAAATATTTGCTTCCGCGCCCGAATTTTATGATTTTTCATCATATTTTAGCTAAAAGAAAACATTGCAACAAGAAAATTGCTATTTTAAGTGTGGTAGGTATTCTAGAATCCAGCCAATGAAGCTTACAATATGCAACGTATTCATCAAAAATAGGTAAAATCTGACTTTATTTTTGTAAAAAATTATATAAATATTTGTTTCCGCGCTCGAATTTTATAATTTTTCATCATATTTTATAAGTAGTATAGGTCCAAAATCATGTTTATGAACGTTTTAACAAAAATATCCATTTCAAAAATATGTAAAATCTGACTTTATTTTTGTAAAAAATCATATAAATATTTGCTTCCGCGCCCGAATTTTATGATTTTTTATCATATTTTAGCTAAAAGAAAACATTGCAACAAGAAAATTGCTATTTCAAGTGTGTTAGGTATTCTAGAATCCAGCCAATGAAGCTTACAATATACAACGTATTCATCAAAAATAGGTAAAATCTGACTTTATTATTGTAAAAAATTATTTAAATATTTGTTCCCGCGCTCGAATTTTATAATTTTTCATCATATTTTATCCATAGTATAGGTCAAAAATCATGTTTATGAACGTTTTAACAAAAATATCCATTTCAAATATATGTAAAATCTGACTTTATTTTTGTAAAAAATCATATAAATATTTGCTTCCGAGCCCGAATTTTATGATTTTTCATCATATTTTAGCTAAAAGAAAACATTGCAACAAGAAAATTGCTATTTCAAGTGTGTTAGGTATTCTAGAATCCAGCCCATGTAGCTTACAATATACAACGTATTCATCAAAAATAGGTAAAATCTGACTTTTTTTTTGTAAAAAATCATATAAATATTTGTTTGTGCGCCCGAATTTTATAATTTTTCATCATATTTTATCCGCAGTATAGGTCCAAAATCTGTTTATGAACGTTTTAACAAAAATATCCATTTCAAAAATATGTAAAATCTGACTTTATTTTTGTAAAAAATCATATAAATATTTGCTTCCGAGCCCGAATTTTATGATTTTTCATCATATTTTAGCTAAAAGAAAACATTGCAACAAGAAAATTGCTATCTCAAGTGTGTTAGGTATTCTAGAATCCAGCCCATGTAGCTTACAATATACAACGTATTCATCAAAAAGAGGTAAAATCTGACTTTTTTTTGTAAAAAATCATATAAACATTTGTTTGCGCGCCCGAATTTTATAATTTTTTATCATATTTTATCCGCAATATAGGTCCAAAAGCATGTTTATAAATGTTTTAACAAAAATATCCATTTCAAGACTAGGAAAAATCTGACTTTATTTTTGTAAAAAATCATATAAATATTTGCTTCCGCACCCGAATTTTATGATTTTTCATCATATTTTAGCTAAAAGAAAACATTGCAACAAGAAAATTGCTATTTCAAGTGTGGTAGGTATTCTAGAATCCAGCCAATGAAGCTTACAATATACAACGTATTCATCAAAAATAGGTAAAATCTGACTTTATTTTTGTAAAAAATTATATAAATATTTGTTTCCGCGCTCGAATTTTATAATTTTTCATCATATTTTATCCATAGTATAGGTCTAAAATCATGTTTATGAACGTTTTAACAAAAATATCCATTTCAAAAATATGAAAAATCTGACTTTATTTTTGTAAAAAAATAAATATTTGCTTCCGCGCCCGAATTTTATGATTTTTCATCATATTTTAGCTAAAAGAAAACATTGCAACAAAAAAATTGCTATTTCAAGTGTGGTAGGTATTCTAGAATCCAGCTCATGTAGCTTACAATATACAACGTATTCATCATAAATAGTTAAAATCTGAATTTTTTTTTGTAAAAAATCATATAAATATTTGTTTCCGCGCTCGAATTTTATAATATTTCATCATATTTTATCCATAGTATAGGTCCAAAATTATGTTTATGAACGTTTTAACAAAAATAACCATTTCAAAAATATATAAAATCTGACTTTATTTTTGTAAAAAATCATATAAATATTTGCTACCGCGCCCGAATTTTATGATTTTTCATCATATTTTAGCTAAAAGAAAACATTGCAACAAGAAAATTGCTATTTGAAGTGTGGTAGGTATTCTAGAATCCAGCCCATGTAGCTTACAATATACAACGTATTCATCAAAAATAGTTAAAATCTGACTTTTTTTTTGTAAAAAATCATATAAATATTTGTTTGCGCGCCCGAATTTTATAATTTTTTATCAAATTTTATCCGCAGTATAGGTCCAAAAGCATGTTTATGAACGTTTTAACAAAAATATCCATTTCAAAAATATGTAAAATCTAACTTTATTTTTGTAAAAAATCACATTAATATTTGCTTCCGAGCCCGAATTTTATGATTTTTCATCATATTTTAGCTAAAAGAAAACATTGCAACAAGAAAATTGCTATTTCAAGTGTGTTAGGTATTCTAGAATCCAGCCCATGTAGCTTACAATATACAACGTATTCATCAAAAATAGGTAAAATCTGACTTTTTTTTTGTAAAAAATTATATAAATATTTGTTTGCGCGCCCGAATTTTATAATTTTTCATCATATTTTATCCGCAGTATAGGTCCAAAAGCATGTTTATGAATGTTTTAACATAAATATCCATTTCAAGGATACGAAAAATCAGACTTTATTTTTGTAAAAAATCATATAAATATTTGCTTCCGCGCCCGAATTTTATGATTTTTTATCATATTTTAGCTAAAAGAAAACATTGCAACAAAAAAATTGCTATTTAAAGTGTGGTAGGTATTCTAGAATCCAGCCCATGTAGCTTACAATATACAACGTATTCATCAAAAATAGTTAAAATCAGACTTTTTTTATGTAAAAAATCATATAAATATTTGTTTGCGCGCCCGAATTTTATAATTTTTTTATCATATTTTATCCGCAGTATAGGTCCAAAAGCATGTTTATAAACGTTTTAACAAAAATATCCATTTCAAAAATATGTAAAATCTGACTTTATTTTTGTAAAAAATCATATAAATATTTGCTTCCGCGCCCGAATTTTATGTTTTTTCATCATATTTTAGCTAAAAGAAAACATTGCAACAAGAAAATTGCTATTTCAAGTGTGTTAG
This sequence comes from Stenolophus ochropezus, assembly GCA_035578165.1. Lineage (NCBI taxonomy): Eukaryota > Metazoa > Arthropoda > Insecta > Coleoptera > Carabidae > Stenolophus > Stenolophus ochropezus. The sequence goes on from JAQOWZ010000578.1 coordinate 4,661, forward strand.
GTATTCTAGAATCCAGCCCATGTAGCTTACAATATACAACGTATTCATCAAAAATAGATAAAATCTGACTTTTTTTTGTAAAAAATCATATAAATATTTGTTTGCGCGCCCGAATTTTATAATTTTTCATCATATTTTATCCGCAATATAGGTACAAAAGCATGTTTATAAATGTTTTAACAAAAATATCCATTTCAAGAGTAGGAAAAATCTGACTTTATTTTTGTAAAAAATCATATAAATATTTGCTTCCGCGCCCGAATTTTATGATTTTTCATCATATTTTAGCTAAAAGAAAACATTGCAACAAGAAAATTACTATTTCAAGTGTGGTAGGTATTCTAGAATCCAGCCAATGAAGCTTACAATATACAACGTATTCATCAAAAATAGGTAAAATCTGACTTTTTTTTTGTAAAAAATCATATAAATATTTGTTTGCGCGCCCGAATTTTATAATTTTTTATCATATTTTATCCGCAGTATAGGTCCAAAAGCATGTTTATGAACGTTTTAACAAAAATATCCATTTCAAAAATATGTAAAATCTAACTTTATTTTTGTAAAAAATCATATAAATATTTGTTTGCGCGCCCGAATTTTATAATTTTTCATCATATTTTATCCGCAGTATAGGTCCAAAAGCATGTTTATGAACGTTTTAACAAAAATATCCATTTCAAAAATATGTAAAATCTGACTTTATTTTTGTAAAAAATCATATAAATATTTGCTTCCGCGCCCGAATTTTATGATTTCAAGTGTAGTTGGTATTCTAGAATCCACCCAATGAAGCTTACAATATACAACGTATTTAACAAAAATAGGTAAAATCTGACTTTATTTTTGTAAAAAATTATATAAATATTTGTTTCCGCGCTCGAATTTTATAATTTATCATCATATTTTATCTATAGTATAGGTCCAAAATCATGTTTATGAACGTTTTAACAAAAATATCCATTTAAAAAATATGTAAAATCTGACTTTATTTTTGTAAATAATCATATAAATATTTGCTTCCGCGCCCGAATTTTATGATTTTTTATCATATTTTAGCTAAAAGAAAACATTGCAACAAAAAAATTGCTATTTAAAGTGTGGTAGGTATTCTAGAATCCAGCCCATGTAGCTTACAATATACAACGTATTCATCAAAAATAGTTAAAATCTGACTTTTTTTTTGTAAAAAATTATATAAATATTTGTTTGCGCGCCCGAATTTTATAATTTTTTATCATATTTTATCCGTAGTATAGGTCCAAAAGCATGTTTATGAACGTTTTAACAAAAATATCCATTTCAAAAATATGTAAAATCTGACTTTATTTTTGTAAAAAATGATATAAATATTTGCTTCCGCGCCCGAATTTTATGATTTTTCATCATATTTTAGCTAAAAGAAAACATTGCAACAAGAAAATTGCTATTTCAAGTGTGTTAGGTATTCTAGAATCCAGCCCATGTAGCTTACAATATACAACGTATTCATCAAAAATAGATAAAATCTGACTTTTTTTTTGTAAAAAATCATATAAATATTTGTTTGCGCGCCCGAATTTTATAATTTTTCATCATATTTTATCCGCAATATAGGTACAAAAGCATGTTTATAAATGTTTTAACAAAAATATCCATTTCAAGAGTAGGAAAAATCTGACTTTATTTTTGTAAAAAATCATATAAATATTTGCTTCCGCGCCCGAATTTTATGATTTTTCATCATATTTTAGCTAAAAGAAAACATTGCAACAAGAAAATTACTATTTCAAGTGTGGTAGGTAATCTAGAATCCAGCCAATGAAGCTTACAATATACAACGTATTCATCAAAAATAGGTAAAATCTGACTTTTTTTTTGTAAAAAATCATATAAATATTTGTTTGCGCGCCCGAATTTTATAATTTATTATCATATTTTATCCGCAGTATAGGTCCAAAAGCATGTTTATGAACGTTTTAACAAAAATATCCATTTCAAAAATATGTAAAATCTAACTTTATTTTTGTAAAAAATCATATAAATATTTGTTTGCGCGCCCGAATTTTATAATTTTTCATCATATTTTATCCGCAGTATAGGTCCAAAAGCATGTTTATGAACGTTTTAACAAAAATATCCATTTCAAAAATATGTAAAATCTGACTTTATTTTTGTAAAAAATCATATAAATATTTGCTTCCGCGCCCGAATTTTATGATTTTTCATCATATTTTAGCTAAAAGAAAACATTGCAACAAGAAAATTACTATTTCAAGTGTGGTAGGTATTCTAGAATCCAGCCAATGAAGCTTACAATATACAACGTATTCATCAAAAATAGGTAAAATCTGAATTTTTTTTTGCAAAAAATCATATAAATATTTCTTTGCGCGCCCGAATTTTATAATTTTTCATCATATTTTATCCGCAATATAGGTCCAAAAGCATGTTTATAAATGTTTTAACAAAAATATCCATTTCAAGAGTAGGAAAAATTTGATTTTATTTTTGTAAAAAATCATATAAATATTTGTTTCCGCGCCCGAATTTTATGATTTTTCATCATATTTTAGCTAAAAGAAAACATTGCAACAAGAAAATTGCTATTTCAAGTGTGGTAGATATTCTAGAATCCAGCCAATGAAGCTTACAATATACAACGTATTCATCAAAAATAGGTAAAATCTGACTTTATTTTTGTGAAAAATTATATAAATATTTGTTTCCGCGCTTGAATTTTATAATTTTTCATCATATTTTATCCATAGTATAGGTCCAAAATCATGTTTATGAACGTTTTAACAAAAATATCCATATCAAAAATATGTAAAATCTGACTTTATTTTTGTAAAAAATCATATAAATATTTACTTCCGAGCCCGAATTTTATGATTTTTCATCATATTTTAGCTAAAAGAAAACATTGCAACAAGAAAATTGCTATTTCAAGTGTGTTAGGTATTCTAGAATCCAGCCCATGTAGCTTACAATATACAACGTATTCATCAAAAATAGGTAAAATCTGACTTTTTTTTGTAAAAAATCATATAAATATTTGTTTGCGCGCCCGAATTTTATAATTTTTCATCATATTTTATCCTTAGTACAGGTCCAAAAGCATGTTTATGAATGTTTTAACATAAATATCCATTTCAAGAATAAAAAAAATCTGATTTTATTTTTGTAAAAAATCATATAAATATTTGCTTCAGCGCCCGAATTTTATGGTTTTTCATCATATTTTAGCTAAAAGAAAACATTGCAACAAAAAAATTGCTATTTCAAGTGTGGTAGGTATTCTAGAATCCAGCCCATGTAGCTTACAATATACAACGTATTCATCAAAAATAGTTAAAATCTGACTTTTTTTTTGTAAAAAATCATATAAATATTTGTTTGCGCGCCCGAATTTTATAATTTTTCATCATATTTTATCCGCAGTATAGGTCCAAAAGCATGTTTATGAACGTTTTAACAAAAATATCCATTTCAAAAATACGTAAAATCTGACTTTATTTTTGTAAAAAATCATATAAATATTTGCTTCCGAGCCCGAATTTTATGATTTTTCATCATATTTTAGCTAAAAGAAAACATTGCAACAAGAAAATTGCTATTTCAAGTGTGTTAGGTATTGTAGAATCCAGCCCATGTAGCTTACAATATACAACGTATTCATCAAAAATAGGTAAAATCTGACTTATTTTTTGTAAAAAATCATATAAATATTTGTTTGCGCGCCCGAATTTTATAATTTTTCATCATATTTTATCCGCAATATAGGTCCAAAAGCATGTTTATAAATGTTTTAACAAAAATATCCATTTCAAGAGTAGGAAAAATATGACTTTATTTTTGTAAAAAATCATATAAATATTTGTTTCCGCGCCCGAATTTTATGATTTTTCATCATATTTTAGCTAAAAGAAAACATTGCAACAAGAAAATTACTATTTCAAGTGTGGTAGGTATTCTAGAATCCAGCCCATGTAGCTTACAATATACAACGTATTCATCAAAAATAGGTAAAAACTGACTTTTTTTTGTAAAAAATCATATAAATATTTGTTTGCGCGCCCGAATTTTATAATTTTTCATCATATTTTATCCGCAATATAGGTCCAAAAGCATGTTTATAAATGTTTTAACAATTATATCCATTTGAAGAGTAGGAAAAATCTGACTTTATTTTTGTAAAAAATTATATAAATATTTGTTTCCGCGCTCGAATTTTATAATTTTTCATCATATTTTATCCATAGTATAGGTCCAAAATCATGTTTATGAACGTTTTAACAAAAATATCCATATCAAAAATATGTAAAATCTGACTTTATATTTCTAAAAAATCATATAAATATTTGCTTCCGAGCCCGAATTTTATGATTTTTCATCATATTTTAGCTAAAAGAAAACATTGCAGCAAGAAAATTGCTATTTCAAGTGTGTTAGGTATTCTAGAATCCAGCCCATGTAGCTTACAATATACAACGTATTCATCAAAAATAGGTAAAATCTGACTTTTTTTTGTAAAAAATCATATAAATATTTGTTTGCGCGCCCGAATTTTATAATTTTTCATCCATATTTTATCCGCAGTATAGGTCCAAAAGCATGTTTATGAATGGTTTAACATAAATATCCATTTCAAGAATAGGAAAAATCTGATTTTATTTTTGTAAAAAATCATATAAATATTTGCTTCCGCGCCCGAATTTTATGATTTTTCATCATATTTCAGCTAAAAGAAAACATTGCAACAAAAAAATTGCTATTTCAAGTGTGGTAGGTATTCTAGAATCCAGCCCATGTAGCTTACAATATACAACGTATTCATCAAAAATAGGTAAAATCTGACTTTTTTTTGTAAAAAATCATATAAATATTTGTTTGCGCGCCCGAATTTTATAATTTTTCATCATATTTTATCCGCAGTATAGGTCCAAAAGCATGTTTATGAATGTTTTAACATAAATATCCATTTCAAGAATAGGAAAAATCTGATTTTATTTTTGTAAAAAATCATATAAATATTTACTTCCGCGCCCGAATTTTATGTTTTTTTATCATATATTAGCTAAAAGAAAACATTGCAACAAAAAAATTGCTATTTCAAGTGTGGTAGGTATTCTAGAATCCAGCTAATGAAGCTTACAATATACAACGTATTCATCAAAAATAGTTAAAATCTGACTTTTTTTTTGTAAAAAATCATATAAATATTTGTTTGCGCGCCCGAATTTTATAATTTTTCATCATATTTTATCCGCACTATAGGTCCAAAAGCATGTTTATGAACGTTTTAACAAAAATATCTATTTCAAAAATATGTAAAATCTGACTTTATTTTTGTAAAAAATCATATAAATATTTGCTTCCGAGCCCGAATTTTATGATTTTTCATCATATTTTAGCTAAAAGAAAACATTGCAACAAGAAAATTGCTATTTCAAGTGTATTAGGTATTCTAGAATCCAGCCCATGTAGCTTACATTATACAACGTATTCATCAAAAATAGGTAAAATCTAACTTTTTTGTGTAAAAAATCATATAAATATTTGTTTGCGCGCCCGAATTTTATAAATTTTTCATCATATTTTATCCGCAATATAGGTCCAAAAACATGTTTATAAATGTTTTAACAAAAATATCCATTTCAAGAGTAGGAAAAATCTGACTTTATTTTTGTAAAAAATCATATAAATATTTGTTTCCGCGCCCGAATTTTATGATTTTTCATCATATTTTAGCTAAAAGAAAACATTGCAATAAGAAAATTGCTATTTCAAGTGTGGTAGGTATTCTAGAATCCAGCCAATGAAGCTTACAATATACAACGTATTCATCAAAAATAGGTAAAATCTGACTTAATTTTTGTAAAAAATTATATAAATATTTGTTTCCGCGCTCGAATTTTATAATTTTTCATCATATTTTATCCATAGTATAGGTCCAAAATCATGTTTATGAACGTTTTAACAAAAATATCCATATCAAAAATATGTAAAATCTGACTTTATTTTTGTAAAAAATCATATAAATATTTGCTTCCGAGCCCGAATTTTATGATTTTTTATCATATTTTAGCTAAAAGAAAACATTGCAACAAGAAAATTGCTATTTCAAGTGTGTTAGGTATTCTAGAATCCAGCCCATGTAGCTTACAATATACAACGTATTCATCAAAAATAGGTAAAATCTGACTTTTTTTTGTAAAAAATCATATAAATATTTGTTTGCGCGCCCGAATTTTATAATTTTTCATCATATTTTATCCGCAGCATAGGTCCAAAAGCATGTTTATGAATGTTTTAACATAAATATCCATTTCAAGAATAGGAAAAATCTGATTTTATTTTTGTAAAAAATCATATAAATATTTGCTTCCGCGCCTGAATTTTATGATTTTTCATCATATTCTAGCTAAAAGAAAACATTGCAACAAAAAAATTGCTATTTCAAGTGTGGTAGGTATTCTAGAATCCAGCTAATGAAGCTTACAATATACAACGTATTCATCAAAAATAGTTAAAATCTGTCTTTTTTTTTGTAAAAAATCATATAAATATTTGTTTGCGCGCCCGAATTTTATAATTTTTCATTATATTTTATTCGCAGTATAGGTCCAAAAGCATGTTTATGAACGTTTTAACAAAAATATCTATTTCAAAAATATGTAAAATCTGACTTTATTTTTGTAAAAAATCATATAAATATTTGCATCCGAGCCCGAATTTTATGATTTTTCATCATATTTTAGCTAAAAGAAAACATTGCAACAAGAAAATTGCTATTTCAAGTGTGTTAGGTATTCTAGAATCCAGCCCATGTAGCTTACAATATACAACGTATTCATCAAAAATAGGTAAAATCTAACTTTTTTGTGTAAAAAATCATATAAATATTTGTTTGCGCGCCCGAATTTTATAATTTTTCATCATATTTTATCCGCAATATAGGTCCAAAAGCATGTTTATAAATGTTTTATCAAAAATATCCATTTCAAGAGTAGGAAAAATATGACTTTATTTTTGTAAAAAATCATATAAATATTTGTTTCCGCGCCCGAATTTTATGATTTTTCATCATATTTTAGCTAAAAGAAAACATTGCAACAAAAAAATTGCTATTTCAAGTGTGGTAGGTATTCTAGAATCCAGCCCATGTAGCTTACAATATACAACGTATACATCAAAAATAGTTAAAATCTGACTTTTTTTTGTAAAAAATCATATAAATATTTGTTTGCGCGCCCGAATTTTATAATTTTTCATCATATTTTATCCGCAGTATAGGTCCAAAAGCATGTTTATGAATGTTTTAACATAAATATCCATTTCAAGAATAGGAAAAATCTGATTTTATTTTTGTAAAAAATCATATAAATATTTACTTCCGCGCCCGAATTTTATGATTTTTTATCATATTTTAGCTAAAAGAAAACATTGCAACAAAAAAATTGCTATTTCAAGTGTGGTAGGTATTCTAGAATCCAGCTAATGAAGCTTACAATATACAACGTATTCATCAAAAATAGGTAAAATCTGTCTTTTTTTTTGTAAAAAATCATATAAATATTTGTTTGCGCGCCCGAATTTTATAATTTTTTATCATATTTTATCCGCAATATAGGTCCAAAAGCATGTTTATGAACGTTTTAACAAAAATATCTATTTCAAAAATATGTAAAATCTGACTTTATTTTTGTAAAAAATCATATAAATGTTTGCTTCCGAGCCCGAATTTTATGATTTTTCATCATATTTTAGCTAAAAGAAAACATTGCAACAAGAAAATTGCTATTTCAAGTGTATTAGGTATTCTAGAATCCAGCCCATGTAGCTTACATTATACAACGTATTCATCAAAAATAGGTAAAATTTAACTTTTTTGTGTAAAAAATCATATAAATATTTGTTTGCGCGCCCCGAATTTTATAAATTTTTCATCATATTTTATCCGCAATATAGGTCCAAAAACATGTTTATAAATGTTTTATCAAAAATATCCATTTCAAGAGTAGGAAAAATATGACTTTATTTTTGTAAAAAATCATATAAATATTTGTTTCCGCGCCCGAATTTTATGATTTTATATCATATTTTAGCTAAAAGAAAACATTGCAACAAGAAAATTGCTATTTCAAGTGTGGTAGGTATTCTAGAATCCAGTCAATGAAGCTTACAATATACAAACGTATTCATCAAAAATAGGTAAAATCTGACTTTATTTTTGTAAAAAGTTATATAAATATTTGTTTCCGCGCTCGAATTTTATAATTTTTCATCATATTTTATCCATAGTATAGGTCCAAAATCATGTTTATGAACGTTTTAACAAAAATATCCATATCAAAAATATGTAAAATCTGACTTTATTTTTGTAATAATCATATAAATATTTGCTTCCGAGTCCGAATGTTATGATTTTTCATCATATTTTAGCTAAAAGAAAACATTGCAACAAGAAAATTGCTATTTCAAGTGTGTTAGGTATTCTAGAATCCAGCCCATGTAGCTTACAATATACAACGTATTCATTAAAAATAGGTAAAATCTGACATTTTTTTTGTAAAAAATCATATAAATATTTGTTTGCGCGCCCGAATTTTATAATTTTTCTTCATATTTTATCCGCAATATAGGTCCAAAAGCATGTTTATAAATGTTTTAACAGAAATATCATTTCAAGAGTAGGAAAAATCTGACTTTATTTTTGTAAAAAATCATATAAATATTTGCTTCCGCGCCCGAATTTTATGATTTTTTATCATAATTTAGCTAAAAGAAAACATTGGAACAAGAAAATTGCTATTTCAAGTGTTTTAGGTATTCTAGAATCCAGCCCATGTAGCTTACAATATACAACGTATTCATCGAAAATAGGTAAAAATCTGACTTTTTTTTTGTAAAAAATCATATAAATATTTGTTTGCGCGCCCGAATTTTATAATTTTTCATCATATTTTATCCGCAATATAGGTCCAAAAGCATGTTTATAAATGTTTTAACAAAAATATCCATTTCAAGAGTAGGAAAAATCTGACTTTATTTTGTAAAAAATCATATAAATATTTGCTTCCGCGCCCGAATTTTATGATTTTTCATCATATTTTAGCTAAAAGAAAACATTGCAACAAGAAAATTGCTATTTCAAGTGTGGTAGGTATTCTAGAATCCAGCCAATGAAGCTTACAATATACAACGTATTCATCAAAAATAGGTAAAATCTGACTTTATTTTTGTAAAAAAATTATATAAATATTTGTTTCCGCGCTCGAATTTTATAATTTTTCATCATATTTTATCCATAGTATAGGTCCAAAATCATGTTTATGAACGTTTTAACAAAAATATCCATTTCAAAAATATGTATAATCTGACTTAATTTTTGTAAAAAATCATATAAATATTTGCTTCCGAGCCCGAATTTTATGATTTTTCATCATATTTTAGCTAAAAGAAAACATTGCAACAAGAAAATTGCTATTTCAAGTGTGTTAGGTATTCTAGAATCCAGCCCATGTAGCTTACAATATACAACGTATTCATCAAAAATAGGTAAAATCTGACTTTTTTTTGTAAAAAATCATATAAATATTTGTTTGCGCGCCCGAATTTTATAATTTTTCATCATATTTTATCCGCAATATAGGTCCAAAAGCATGTTTATAAATGTTTTAACAAAAATATCCATTTCAAGAGTAGGAAAAAATCTGACTTTATTTTTGTAAAAAGTCATATAAATATTTGCTTCCGCGCCCGAATTTTATGATTTTTCATCATATTTTAGCTAAAAGAAAACATTGCAATAAGAAAATTGCTATTTCAAGTGTGGTAGGTATTCTAGAATCCAGCCAATGAAGCTTACAATATACAACGTATTCATCAAAAATAGGTAAAATCTGACTTTATTTTTGTAAAAAAATTATATAAATATTTGTTTCCGCGCTCGAATTTTATAATTTTTTATCATATTTTATCCATAGTATAGGTCCAAAATCATGTTTATGATCATTTTAACAAAAATATCCATTTCAAAAATATGTAAAATCTGACTTTATTTTTGTAAAAAATCATATAAATATTTGCTTCCGAGCCCGAATTTTATGATTTTTCATCATATTTTAGCTAAAAGAAAACATTGCAACAAGAAAATTGCTATTTCAAGTGTGTTAGGTATTCTAGAATCCAGCCCATGTAGCTTACAATATACAACGTATTCATCAAAAATAGGTAAAATCTGACTTTTTTTTGTAAAAAATCATATAAATATTTGTTTGCGCGCCCGAATTTTATAATTTTTTATCATATTTTATCCGCAATATAGGTCCAAAAGCATGTTTATAAATGTTTTAACAAAAATATCCATTTCAAGAGTAGGGAAAATTATGACTTTATTTTTGTAAAAAATCATATAAATATTTGTTTCCGCGCCCGAATTTTATGATTTTTCATCATATTTTCGCTAAAAGAAAACATTGCAACAAAAAAATTGCTATTTCAAGTGTGGTAGCTATTCTAGAATCCATCCCATGTAGCTTACAATATACAACGTATTCATCAAAAATAGTTAAAATCTGTCTTATTTTTTGTAAAAAATCATATAAATATTTGTTTCCGCGCTCGAATTTTATAATTTTTCATCATATTTTATCCATAGTATAGGTCCAAAATCATGTTTATGAACGTTTTAACAAAAATATCCATTTCAAAAATATGTAAAATCTGACTTTATTTTTGTAAAAAATCATATAAATATTTGCTTCCGAGCCCGAATTTTATGATTTTTCATCATATTTTAGCTAAAAGAAAACATTGCAACAAGAAAATTGCTATTTCAAGTGTGTTAGGTATTCTAGAATCCAGCCCATGTAGCTTACAATATACAACGTATTCATCAAAAATAGGTAAAATCTGACTTTTTTTTGTAAAAAATCATATAAATATTAGTTTGCGCGCCCGAATTTTATAATTTTTTATCATATTTTATCCGCAATATAGGTCCAAAAGCATGTTTATAAATGTTTTAACAAAAATATCCATTTCAAGAGTAGGAAAAATTTGATTTTATTTTTGTAAAAAATCATATAAATATTTGTTTCCGCGCCCGAATTTTATGATTTTTCATCATATTTTCGCTAAAAGAAAACATTGCAACAAAAAAATTGCTATTTCAAGTGTGGTAGGTATTCTAGAATCCATCCCATGTAGCTTACAATATACAACGTATTCATCAAAAATAGTTAAAATCTGTCTTTTTTTTTGTAAAAAATCATATAAATATTTGTTTGCGCGCCCCGAATTTTATAATTTTTCATCATATTTTATCCGCAGTATAGGTCCAAAAGCATGTTTATAAACGTTTTAACAATAATATCCATTTAAAAAATATGTAAAATCTGACTTTATTTTTGTAAAAAATCATATAAATATTTGCTTCCGAGCCCCAATTTTATGATTTTTTATCATATTTTAGCTAAAAGAAAACATTGCAACAAGAAAATTGCTATTTCAAGTGTGTTAGGTATTCTAGAATCCAGCCCATGTAGCTTACAATATACAACGTATTCATCAAAAAGAGGTAAAATCTGACTTTTTTTTGTAAAAAATCATATAAATATTTGTTTGCGCGCCCGAATTTTATAATTTTTCATCATATTTTATTCGCAATATAGGTCCAAAAGCATGGTTATAAATGTTTTAACAAAAATATCCATTTCAAGAGTAGGAAAAATCTGACTTTATTTTTGTAAAAAATCATATAAATATTTGCTTCCGCGCCCGAATTTTATGATTTTTCATCATATTTTAGCTAAAAGAAAACATTGCAACAAGAAAATTGCTATTTCAAGTGTGGTAGGTATTCTAGAATCCAGCCAATAAAGCTTACAATATACAACGTATTCATCAAAAATAGGTAAAATCTGACTTTATTTTTGTAAAAAAATTATATAAATATTTGTTTCCGCGCTTGAATTTCATAATTTTTCATCATATTTTATCCATAGTATAGGTCCAAAATCATGTTTATGAACGTTTTAACAAAAATATCCATTTCAAAAATATGTAAAATCTGACTTTATTTTTGTAAAAAATCATATAAATATTTGCTTCCGAGCCCGAATTTTATGATTTTTCATCATATTTTAGCTAAAAGAAAACATTGCAACAAGAAAATTACTATTTCAAGTGTGTTAGGTGTTCTAGAATCCAGCCCATGTAGCTTACAATAAACAACGTATTCATCAAAAATAGGTAAAATCTGACTTTTTTTTTTGTAAAAAATCATATAATTATTTGTTTGCGCGCCCGAATTTTATAATTTTTCATCATATTTTATCCGCAATATAGGTCCAAAAGCATGTTTATAAATGTTTTAACAAAAATATCCATTTCAAGAGTAGGAAAAATATGACTTTATTTTTGTAAAAAATCATATAAATATTTGCTTCAGCGCCCGAATTTTATGATTTTTCATCATATTTTAGCTAAAAGAAAACATTGCAACAAGAAAATTGCTATTTCAAGTGTGTTAGGTATTCTAGAATCCAGCCCATGTAGCTTACAATATACAACGTATTCATCAAAAATAGGTAAAATCTGACTTTTTTTTGTAAAAAATCATATAAATATTTGTTTGCGCGCCCGAATTTTATAATTTTTCATCATATTTTATCCGCAATATAGGTCCAAAAGCATGTTTATAAATGTTTTAACAAAAATATCCATTTCAAGAGTAGGAAAAATCTGACTTTATTTTTGTAAAAAGTCATATAAATATTTGCTTCCGCGCCCGAATTTTATGATTTTTCATCATATTTTAGCTAAAAGAAAACATTGCAATAAGAAAATTGCTATTTCAAGTGTGGTAGGTATTCTAGAATCCAGCCAATGAAGCTTACAATATACAACGTATTCATCAAAAATAGGTAAAATCTGACTTTATTTTTGTAAAAAAATTATATAAATATTTGTTTCCGCGCTCGAATTTTATAATTTTTTATCATATTTTATCCATAGTATAGGTCCAAAATCATGTTTATGATCATTTTAACAAAAATATCCATTTCAAAAATATGTAAAATCTGACTTTATTTTTGTAAAAAATCATATAAATATTTGCTTCCGAGCCCGAATTTTATGATTTTTCATCATATTTTAGCTAAAAGAAAACATTGCAACAAGAAAATTGCTATTTCAAGTGTGTTAGGTATTCTAGAATCCAGCCCATGTAGCTTACAATATACAACGTATTCATCAAAAATAGGTAAAATCTGACTTTTTTTTGTAAAAAATCATATAAATATTTGTTTGCGCGCCCGAATTTTATAATTTTTTATCATATTTTATCCGCAATATAGGTCCAAAAGCATGTTTATAAATGTTTTAACAAAAATATCCATTTCAAGAGTAGGGAAAATTATGACTTTATTTTTGTAAAAAATCATATAAATATTTGTTTCCGCGCCCGAATTTTATGATTTTTCATCATATTTTCGCTAAAAGAAAACATTGCAACAAAAAAATTGCTATTTCAAGTGTGGTAGCTATTCTAGAATCCATCCCATGTAGCTTACAATATACAACGTATTCATCAAAAATAGTTAAAATCTGTCTTTTTTTTTGTAAAAAATCATATAAATATTTGTTTCCCGCGCTCGAATTTTATAATTTTTCATCATATTTTATCCATAGTATAGGTCCAAAATCATGTTTATGAACGTTTTAACAAAAATATATATTTCAAAAATATGTAAAATCTGACTTTATTTTTGTAAAAAATCATATAAATATTTGCTTCCGAGCCCGAATTTTATGATTTTTCATCATATTTTAGCTAAAAGAAAACATTGCAACAAGAAAATTGCTATTTCAAGTGTGTTAGGTATTCTAGAATCCAGCCCATGTAGCTTACAATATACAACGTATTCATCAAAAATAGGTAAAATCTGACTTTTTTTTGTAAAAAATCATATAAATATTAGTTTGCGCGCCCGAATTTTATAATTTTTTTATCATATTTTATCCGCAATATAGGTCCAAAAGCATGTTTATAAATGTTTTAACAAAAATATCCATTTCAAGAGTAGGAAAAATTTGATTTTATTTTTGTAAAAAATCATATAAATATTTGTTTCCGCGCCCGAATTTTATGATTTTTCATCATATTTTCGCTAAAAGAAAACATTGCAACAAAAAAATTGCTATTTCAAGTGTGGTAGGTATTCTAGAATCCATCCCATGTAGCTTACAATATACAACGTATTCATCAAAAATAGTTAAAATCTGTCTTTTTTTTTGTAAAAAATCATATAAATATTTGTTTGCGCGCCCGAATTTTATAATTTTTTCATCATATTTTATCCGCAGTATAGGTCCAAAAGCATGTTTATAAACGTTTTAACAATAATATCCATTTAAAAAATATGTAAAATCTGACTTTATTTTTGTAAAAAATCATATAAATATTTGCTTCCGAGCCCCAATTTTATGATTTTTTATCATATTTTAGCTAAAAGAAAACATTGCAACAAGAAAATTGCTATTTCAAGTGTGTTAGGTATTCTAGAATCCAGCCCATGTAGCTTACAATATACAACGTATTCATCAAAAAGAGGTAAAATCTGACTTTTTTTTGTAAAAAATCATATAAATATTTGTTTGCGCGCCCGAATTTTATAATTTTTCATCATATTTTATTCGCAATATAGGTCCAAAAGCATGGTTATAAATGTTTTAACAAAAATATCCATTTCAAGAGTAGGAAAAATCTGACTTTATTTTTGTAAAAAATCATATAAATATTTGCTTCCGCGCCCGAATTTTATGATTTTTCATCATATTTTAGCTAAAAGAAAACATTGCAACAAGAAAATTGCTATTTCAAGTGTGGTAGGTATTCTAGAATCCAGCCAATAAAGCTTACAATATACAACGTATTCATCAAAAATAGGTAAAATCTGACTTTATTTTTGTAAAAAAATTATATAAATATTTGTTTCCGCGCTCGAATTTCATAATTTTTCATCATATTTTATCCATAGTATAGGTCCAAAATCATGTTTATGAACGTTTTAACAAAAATATCCATTTCAAAAATATGTAAAATCTGACTTTATTTTTGTAAAAAATCATATAAATATTTGCTTCCGAGCCCGAATTTTATGATTTTTCATCATATTTTAGCTAAAAGAAAACATTGCAACAAGAAAATTACTATTTCAAGTGTGTTAGGTGTTCTAGAATCCAGCCCATGTAGCTTACAATAAACAACGTATTCATCAAAAATAGGTAAAATCTGACTTTTTTTTTTGTAAAAAATCATATAATTATTTGTTTGCGCGCCCGAATTTTATAATTTTTCATCATATTTTATCCGCAATATAGGTCCAAAAGCATGTTTATAAATGTTTTAACAAAAATATCCATTTCAAGAGTAGGAAAAATATGACTTTATTTTTGTAAAAAATCATATAAATATTTGCTTCAGCGCCCGAATTTTATGATTTTTCATCATATTTTAGCTAAAAGAAAACATTGCAACAAGAAAATTGCTATTTCAAGTGTGGTAGGTATTCTAGAATGCAGCCAATGAAGCTTACAATATACAACGTATTCATCAAAAATAGGTAAAATCTGACTTTATTTTTGTAAAAAGTTATATAAATATTTGTTTCCGCGCTCGAATTTTATAATTTTTCATCATATTTTATCCATAGTATAGGTCCAAAATCATGTTTATGAACGTTTTAACAAAAATATCCATATCAAAAATATGTAAAATCTGACTTTATTTTTGTAAAAAATCATATAAATATTTGCTTCCGAGCCCGAATTTTATGATTTTTCATCATATTTTAGCTAAAAGAAAACATTGCAACAAGAAAATTGCTATTTCAAGTACGCGCTATCTCAGAGTATCCAGCCCATGTAGCTTACAATATACAACGTATTCATCAAATATAGGTAAAATCTGACTTTTTTTTTGTAAAAAATCTTATAAATACTTGTTTGCGCGCCCGAATTTTATAATTTTTCATCATATTTTATCCGCAGTATAGGTGCAAAAGCATGTTTATGAATGTTTTAACATAAATATCCATTTCAAGAATAGGAAAAATCTGATATTATTTTTGTAAAAAATCATATAAATATTTGCTTCCGCGCCCGAATTTTATGATTTTTCATCATATTTTAGCTAAAAGAAAACATTGCAACAAGAAAATTGCTATTTCAAGTGTGGTAGGTATTCTAGAATCCAGCCAATGAAGCTTACAATATACAACGTATTCATCAAAAATAGGAAAAATCTGACTTTATTTTTGTAAAAAAATTATATAAATATTTGTTTCCGCGCTCGAATTTTATAATTTTTCATCATATTTTATCCATAGTATAGGTCCAAAATCATGTTTATGAACGTTTTAACAAAAATATCCATTTCAAATATATGTAAAATCTGACTTTATTTTTGTAAAAAATCATATAAATATTTGCTTCCGAGCCCGAATTTTATGATTTTTCATCATATTTTAGCTAAAAGAAAACATTGCAACAAGAAAATTACTATTTCAAGTGTGTTAGGTATTCTAGAATCCAGCCCATGTAGCTTACAATATACAACGTATTCATCAAAAATAGGTAAAATCTGACTTTTTTTTTGTAAAAAATCATATAAAAATTTGTTTGCGCGCCCGAATTTTATAATTTTTCATCATATTTTATCCGCAATATAGGTCCAAAAGCATGTTTATAAATGTTTTAACAAAAATATCCATTTCAAGAGTGGGAAAAATATGACTTTATTTTTGTAAAAAATCATATAAATATTTGCTTCAGCGCCCGAATTTTATGATTTTTCATCATATTTTAGCTAAAAGAAAACATTGCAACAAGAAAATTACTATTTCAAGTGTGTTAGGTATTCTAGAATCCAGCCCATGTAGCTTACATTATACAACGTATTCATCAAAAATAGGTAAAATCTGACTTTTTTTTTGTAAAAAATCATATAAATACTTGTTTGCGCGCCCGAATTTTATAATTTTTTATCATATTTTATCCGCAGTATAGGTCCAAAAGCATGTTTATGAACGTTTTAACAAAAATATCCATTTCAAAAATATGTAAAATCTGACTTTATTTTTGTAAAAAATCATATAAATATTTGCTTCCGAACCCGAATTTTATGATTTTTCATCATATTTTAGCTAAAAGAAAATATTGCAACAAGAAAATTGCTATTTCAAGTGTGTTAGGTATTCTAGAATCCAGCCCATGTAGCTTACAATATACAACGTATTCATCAAAATTAGGTAAAATCTGACTTTTTTTGTAAAAAATCATATAAATATTTGTTTGCGCGCCCGAATTTTATAATTTTTTATCATATTTTATCCGCAATATAGGTCCAAAAGCATGTTTATAAATGTTTTAACAAAAATATCCATATCAAGAGTAGGAAAAATCTGACTTTATTTTTGTAAAAAGTCATATAAATATTTGCTTCCGCGCCCGAATTTTATGATTTTTCATCATATTTTAGCTAAAAGAAAACATTGCAACAAGAAAATTGCTATTTCAAGTGTGGTAGGTATTCTAGAATCCAGCCAATGAAGCTTACAATATACAACGTATTCATCAAAAATAGGTAAAATCTGACTTTATTTTTGTAAAAAAATTATATAAATATTTGTTTCCGCGCTCGAATTTTATAATTTTTCATCATATTTTATCCATAGTATAGGTCCAAAATCATGTTTATGAACGTTTTAACAAAAATATCCATTTCAAAAATATGTAAAATCTGACTTTATTTTTGTAAAAAATCATATAAATATTTGCTTCCGAGCCCGAATTTTATGATTTTTCATCATATTTTAGCTAAAAGAAAACATTGCAACAAGAAAATTGCTATTTCAAGTGTGTTAGGTTTTCTAGAATCCAGCCCATGTAGCTTACAATATACAACGTATTTATCAAAAATAGGTAAAATCTGACTTTTTTTATGTAAAAAATCATATAAATATTTGTTTGCGCGCCCAAATTTTATAATTTTTCATCATATTTTATCCGCAATATAGGTCCAAAAGCATGTTTATAAATGTTTTAACAAAAATATCCATTTCAAGAGTAGGAAAAATATGACTTTATTTTTGTAAAAAATCATATAAATATTTGTTTCCGCGCCCGAATTTTATGATTTTTCATCATATTTTAGCTAAAAGAAAACATTGCAACAAAAAAATTGCTATTTCAAGTGTGGTAGGTATTCTAGAATCCAGCCCATGTAGCTTACAATATACAACGTATTCATCAAAAATAGGTAAAATATGACTTTATTTTTGTAAAAAAATCATAAAAATATTTGTTTCCGCGCTCGAATTTTATAATTTTTCATCATATTTTATCCATAGTATAGGTCCAAAATCATGTTTATGAACGTTTTAACAAAAATATCCATTTCAAAAATATGTAAAATCTGACTTTATTTTTGTAAAAAATCATATAAATATTTGCTTCCGAGCCCGAATTTTATGATTTTTCATCATATTTTACCTAAAAGAAAACATTGCAACAAGAAAATTGCTATTTCAAGTGTGTTAGGTATTCTAGAATCCAGCCCATGTAGCTTACAATATACAACGTATTCATCAAAAAGAGGTAAAATCTGACTTTTTTTTGTAAAAAATCATATAAATATTTGTTTGCGCGCCCGAATTTTATAATTTATCATCATATTTTATCCGCAATATAGGTCCAAAAGCATGTTTATAAATGTTTTAACAAAAATATCCATTTCAAGAGTAGGAAAAATATGACTTTATTTTTGTAAAAAATCATATAAATATTTGCTTCCGCGCCCGAATTTAATGATTTTTCATCATATTTTAGCTAAAAGAAAACATTGCAACAAGAAAATTGCTATTTCAAGTGTGGTAGGTATTCTAGAATCCAGTCAATGAAGCTTACAATATACAACGTATTCATCAAAAATAGGTAAAATATGACTTTATTTTTGTAAAAAAATCATAAAAATATTTGTTTCCGCGCTCGAATTTTATAATTTTTCATCATATTTTATCCATAGTATAGGTCCAAAATCATGTTTATGAACGTTTTAACAAAAATATCCATTTCAAAAATATGTAAAATCTGACTTTATTTTTGTAAAAAATCATATAAATATATGCTTCCGAGCCCGAATTTTATGATTTTTCATCATATTTTAGCTAAAAGAAAACATTGCAACATGAAAATTACTATTTCAAGTGTGTTAGGTGTTCTAGAATCCAGCCCATGTAGCTTACAATAAACAACGTATTCATCAAAAATAGGTAAAATCTGACTTTTTTTTGTAAAAAATCATATAAATACTTGTTTGCGCGCCCGAATTTTATAATTTTTCATCATATTTTATCCGCAGTATAGGTGCAAAAGCATGTTTATGAATGTTTTAACATAAATATCCATTTCAAGAATCGGAAAAATCTGACATTATTTTTGTAAAAAATCATATAAATATTTGCTTCCGCGCCCGAATTTTATGATTTTTCATCATATTTTAGCTAAAAGAAAACATTGCAACAAGAAAATTGCTATTTCAAGTGTGGTAGGTATTCTAGAATCCAGCCAATGAAGCTTACAATATACAACGTATTCATCAAAAATAGGTAAAATCTGACTTTATTTTTGTAAAAAAATTATATAAATATTTGTTTCCGCGCTCGAATTTTATAATTTTTCATCATATTTTATCCATAGTATAAGTCCAAAATCATGTTTATGAACGTTTTAACAAAAATATCCATTTCAAAAATATGTAAAAACTGACTTTATTTTTGTAAAAAATCATATAAATATTTGCTCCCGAGCCCGAATTTTATGATTTTTCATCATATTTTAGCTAAAAGAAAACATTGCAACAAGAAAATTGCTATTTCAAGTGTGTTAGGTATTCTAGAATCCAGCCCATGTAGCTTACAATATACAACGTATTCATCAAAAAGAGGTAAAATCTGACTTTTTTTTGTAAAAAATCATATAAATATTTGTTTGCGCGCCCGAATTTTATAATTTATCATCATATTTTATCCGCAATATAGGTCCAAAAGCATGTTTATAAATGTTTTAACAAAAATATCCATTTCAAGAGTAGGAAAAATATGACTTTATTTTTGTAAAAAATCATATAAATATTTGCTTCCGCGCCCGAATTTAATGATTTTTCATCATATTTTAGCTAAAAGAAAACATTGCAACAAGAAAATTGCTATTTCAAGTGTGGTAGGTATTCTAGAATCCAGTCAATGAAGCTTACAATATACAACGTATTCATCAAAAATAGGTAAAATATGACTTTATTTTTGTAAAAAAATCATAAAAATATTTGTTTCCGCGCTCGAATTTTATAATTTTTCATCATATTTTATCCATAGTATAGGTCCAAAATCATGTTTATGAACGTTTTAACAAAAATATCCATTTCAAAAATATGTAAAATCTGACTTTATTTTTGTAAAAAATCATATAAATATATGCTTCCGAGCCCGAATTTTATGATTTTTCATCATATTTTAGCTAAAAGAAAACATTGCAACATGAAAATTACTATTTCAAGTGTGTTAGGTGTTCTAGAATCCAGCCCATGTAGCTTACAATAAACAACGTATTCATCAAAAATAGGTAAAATCTGACTTTTTTTTGTAAAAAATCATATAAATACTTGTTTGCGCGCCCGAATTTTATAATTTTTCATCATATTTTATCCGCAGTATAGGTGCAAAAGCATGTTTATGAATGTTTTAACATAAATATCCATTTCAAGAATCGGAAAAATCTGACATTATTTTTGTAAAAAATCATATAAATATTTGCTTCCGCGCCCGAATTTTATGATTTTTCATCATATTTTAGCTAAAAGAAAACATTGCAACAAGAAAATTGCTATTTCAAGTGTGGTAGGTATTCTAGAATCCAGCCAATGAAGCTTACAATATACAACGTATTCATCAAAAATAGGTAAAATCTGACTTTATTTTTGTAAAAAAATTATATAAATATTTGTTTCCGCGCTCGAATTTTATAATTTTTCATCATATTTTATCCATAGTATAAGTCCAAAATCATGTTTATGAACGTTTTAACAAAAATATCCATTTCAAAAATATGTAAAAACTGACTTTATTTTTGTAAAAAATCATATAAATATTTGCTCCCGAGCCCGAATTTTATGATTTTTCATCATATTTTAGCTAAAAGAAAACATTGCAACAAGAAAATTACTATTTCAAGTGTGTTAGGTATTCTAGAATCCAGCCCATGTAGCTTACAATATACAACGTATTCATCAAAAATAGGTAAAATCTGACTTTTTTTTGTAAAAAATCATATAAATATTTGTTTGCGCGCCCGAATTTTATAATTTTTCATCATATTTTATCCGCAATATAGGTCCAAAAGCATGTTTATAAATGTTTTCACAAAAATATCCATTTCAAGAGTAGGAAAAATCTGACTTTATTTTTGTAAAAAATCATATAAATATTTGCTTCAGCGCCCGAATTATATGATTTTTCATCATATTTTAGCTAAAAGAAAACATTGCAACAAGAAAATTGCTATTTCAAGTGTGGTAGGTATTCTGGAATCCAGCCAATGAAGCTTACAATATACAACGTATTCATCAAAAATAGGTAAAATCTGACTTTATTTTTGTAAAAAGTTATATAAATATTTGTTTCCGCGCTCGAATTTTATAATTTTTCATCATATTTTATCCATAGTATAGGTCCAAAATCATGTTTATGAACGTTTTAACAAAAATATCCATATCAAAAATATGTAAAATCTGACTTTATTTTTGTAAAAAATCATATAAATATTTGCTTCCGAGCCCGAATTTTATGATTTTTCATCATATTTTAGCTAAAAGAAAACATTGCAACAAGAAAATTGCTATTTAAAGTGTGTTAGGTATTCTAGAATCCAGCCCATGTAGCTTACAATATTTCAACGTATTCATCAAAAATAGGTAAAATCTGACTTTTTTTTGTAAAAAATCATATAAATACTTGTTTGCGCGCCCGAATTTTATAATTTTTCATCATATTTTATCCGCAGTATAGGTCCAAAAGCATGTTTATGAATGTTTTAACATAAATATCCATTTCAAGAATAGGAAAAATCTGACTTTATTTTTGTAAAAAATCATATAAATATTTGCTTCCGCGCCCGAATTTTATGATTTTTCATCATATTTTAGCTAAAAGAAAACGTTGCAACAAAAAAATTGCTATTTCAAGTGTGGTAGGTATTCTAGAATCCAGCCCATGTAGCTTACAATATACAACGTATTTTTAAAAATAGTTAAAATCTGACTTTTTTTTTGTAAAAAATCATATAAATATTTGTTTGCGCGACCGAATTTTATAATTTTTCATCATAGTTTATCCGCAATATAGGTCCAAAAGCATGTTTATAAATGTTTTAACAAAAATATCCATTTCAAGAGTAGGAAAAATATGACTTTATTTTTGTAAAAAATCATATAAATATTTGCTTCCGCGCCCGAATTTTATGATTTTTCATCATATTTTAGCTAAAAGAAAACATTGCAACAAAAAAATTGCTATTTCAAGTGTGGTAGGTATTCTAGAATCCAGCCCATGTAGCTTACAATATACAACGTATTCATCAAAAATAGTTAAAATCTGACTTTTGTTTTGTAAAAAATCATATAAATATTTGTTTGTGCGCCCGAATTTTATAATTTTTCATCATATTTTAGCTAAAAGAAAACATTGCAACAAGAAAATTGCTATTTCAAGTGTTTTAGGTATTCTGGAATCCAGCCCATGTAGCTTACAATATACAACGTATTCATCGAAAATAGGTAAAATCTGACTTTTTTTTTGTAAAAAATCATATAAATATTTGTTTGCGCGCCCGATTTTTATAATTTTTCATCATATTTTATCCGCAATATAGGTCCAAAAGCATGTTTATAAATGTTTTAACAAAAATATCCATTACAAGAGTAGGAAAAATCTGACTTTATTTTTGTAAAAAATCATATAAATATTTGTTTGCGCGCCCGAATTTTATGATTTTTCATCATATTTTATCCGCAATATAGGTCCAAAAGCATGTTTATAAATGTTTTAACAAAAATATCCATTTCAAGAGTAGGAAAAATCTGACTTTATTTTTGTAAAAAATCATATAAATATTTGTTTCCGCGCCCGAATTTTATGATTTTTCATCATATTTTAGCTAAAAGAAAACATTGCAACAAGAAAATTGCTATTTCAAGTTTGGTAGGTATTCTAGAATCCAGCCAATGAATCTTACAATATACAACGTATTCATCAAAAATAGTTAAAATCTGTCTTTTTTTTTGTAAAAAATCATATAAATATTTGTTTGCGCGCCCGAATTTTAGAATTTTTCATCATATTTTATCCGCAGTATAGGTCCAAAAGCATGTTTATGAACGTTTTAACAAAAATATCCATTTCAAAAATATGTAAAATCTGACTTTAGTTTTGTAAAAAATCATATAAATATTTGCTTCCGAGCCCGAATTTTATGATTTTTCATCATATTTTAGCTAAAAGAAAACATTGCAACAAGAAAATTGCTATTTCAAGTGTGTTAGGTATTCTAGAATCCAGCCCATGTAGCTTACAATATACAACATATTCATCAAAAATAGGTAAAATCTGACTTTTTTTTTCGTAAAAAATCATATAAATACTTGTTTGCGCGCCCGAATTTTATAATTTTTTATTATATTTTATCCGCAATATAGATCCAAAAGCATTTTTATAAATGTTTTAACAAAAATATCCATTTTAAGAGTAGGAAAAATCTGACTTTATTTTTGTAAAAAATCATATAAATATTAGCTTCCGCGCCCGAATTTTATGATTTTTTATCATATTTTAGCTAAAAGAAAACATTGCAACAAGAAAATTGCTATTTCAAGTGTGGTAGGTATTCTAGAATCCAGCCAATGAATCTTACAATATACAACGTATTCATCAAAAATAGTTAAAATCTGTCTTTTTTTTTGTAAAAAATCATATAAATATTTATTTGCGCGCCCGAATTTTATAATTTTTCATCATATTTTATCCGCAATATAGGTCCAAAAGCATGTTTATAAATGTTTTAAAAAAAATATCCATTTCAAGAGTAGGAAAAATATGACTTTATTTTTGTAAAAAATCATATAAATATTTGTTTCCGCGCCCGAATTTTATAATTTTTCATCATATTTTAGCTAAAAGGAAACATTGCAACAAAAAAATTGCTATTTCAAGTGTGGTAGGTATTCTAGAATCCAGCCCATGTAGCTTACAATATACAACGTATTCATCAAAAATAGTTAAAATCTGTCTTTTTTTTGTAAAAAATCATATAAATATTTGTTTGCGCGCCCGAATTTTATAATTTTTCATCATATTTTATCCGCAGTATAGGTCCAAAAGCATGTTTATGAACGTTTTAACAAAAATATCCATTTCAAAAATATGTAAAATCTGACTTTATTTTTGTAAAAAATCATATAAATATTTGCTTCCGAGCCCGAATTTTATGATTTTTCATCATATTTTAGCTAAAAGAAAACATTGCAACAAGAAAATTGCTATTTCAAGTGTGTTAGGTATTCTAGAATCCAGCCCATGTAGCTTACAATATACAACGTATTCATCAAAAAGAGGTAAAATCTGACTTTTATTTTGTAAAAAATCATATAAATATTTGCTTCCGCGCCCGAATTTAATGATTTTTCATCATATTTTAGCTAAAAGAAAACATTGCAACAAGAAAATTGCTATTTCAAGTGTGGTAGGTATTCTAGAATCCAGCCAATGAAGCTTACAATATACAACGTATTCATCAAAAATAGGTAAAATCTGACTTTATTTTTGTAAAAAGTTATATAAATATTTGTTTCCGCGCTCGAATCTTATAATTTTTCATCATATTTTATCCATAGTATAGGTCCAAAATCATGTTTATGAACGTTTTAACAAAAATATCCATATCAAAAATATGTAAAATCTGACTTTATTTTTGTAAAAAATCATATAAATATTCGCTTCCGAGCCCGAATGTTATGATTTTTCATCATATTTTAGCTAAAGGAAAACATTGCAACAAGAAAATTGCTATTTCAAGTGTGTTAAGTATTCTAGAATCCAGCCCATGTAGCTTAAAATATACAACGTATTCATCAAAAATAGGTAAAATCTGACATTTTTTTTGTAAAAAATCATATAAATATTTGTTTGCGCGCCCGAATTTTATAATTTTTCTTCATATTTTATCCGAAATATAGGTCCAAAAGCATGTTTATAAATGTTTTAACAAAAATATCCATTTCAAGAGTAGGAAAAATCTGACTTTATTTTTGTAAAAAATCATATAAATATTTGCTTCCGCGCCCGAATTTTATGATTTTTCATCATATTTTAGCTAAAAGAAAACATTGCAACAAGAAAATTGCTATTTCAAGTGTGGTAGGTATTCTAGAATCCAGCCAATGAAGCTTACAATATACAACGTATTCATCAAAAATAGGTAAAATCTGACTTTATTTTTGTAAAAAATTATATAAATATTTGTTTCCGCGCTCGAATTTTATAATTTTTCATCATATTTTATCCATAGTATAGGTCCAAAATCATGTTTATGAACGTTTTAACAAAAATATCCATACTCTGAGATAGCGCGT
>JAQOWZ010000579.1:0-30186 GCA_035578165.1 Stenolophus ochropezus
TAAAATCATTTAAGTATTTGCTTCCGCGCCCGAATTTTATTATTTTTCATCATAATTTAGGTAAAAGAAAACATTGCAACAAGAAAATTGCTATTTCAAGTATGTTAGGTATTCTAGAATCCAGCCAATGAAGCTTACAATATATAACGTATTCATCAATAATAGGTAAAATCTGACTTTATTTTTGTAAAAAATTATATAAATATTTGCTTCTGCGCCCGACTTTTATAATGTTTCATCATATTTTATCTATAGTATAGGTCCAAAAGCATGTTTATGACTGTTTTAACAAAAATATCCATTTCAAAAATAGGTAAAATCAGACTGTATTTTTGTAAAAAATCATATAAATATTTGCTTCCGCGCTCGAATTTTATGTTTTTTCATCATAATTTAGGTAAAAGAAAACATTGCAACAAGAAAATTGCTATTTCAAGTGTGGTAGGTATTCTAGAATCCAGCCAATGAAGCTTACAATATAAAAAGTATTATTAAAAAATAGGTAAAATCTGACTTTATTTTTGTAAAATATTATATAAATATTTGCTTCCGCGCCCGAATTTTATAATTTTTCATCATATTTTAGCCATAGTATAGGTCCTAAAGCATGTTTATGAATGATTTAACAAAATTAATCATTTCAAAAATAGGTAAAATCTGACTTTATTTTTGTAAAAAATCATATAAATATTTCCTTCCGCGCCCGATTTTTATGATTTTTCATCATATTTCTGCTAAAAGAAAACATTGCAAAAAGAAAATTGCTATTTCAAGTGTGTTAGGTATTCTAGAATGCAGCCCATGTAGCTTACAATATACAACGTATTCATCTAAAATAGGTAAAATCTGACTTTTTTTTGGAAAAAATCATTTAATTATTTGCTTCCGCGCCCGAATTTTATTATTTTTCATCATAATTTAGGTAAAAGAAAACATTGCAACAAGAAAATTGCTATTTCAAGTGTGTTAGGTATTCTAGAATCCAGCCAATGAAGCTTACAATATACAACGTATTCATCAAAAATAGGTAAAATCTGACTTTATTTTTGTAAAAAATTATATAAATATTTGCTTCTGCGCCCGAATTTTATAATTTTTCATCATATTTTATCTATAGTATAGGTCCAAAAGCATGTTTATGACTGTTTTAACAAAAATGTCCATTACAAAAATAGGTAAAGTCTGACTGTATTTTTATAAAAAATCATATAAATATTTGCTTCCGCGCTCGAATTTTATGTTTTTTCATTATAATTTAGGTAAAAGAAAACATTGCAACAAGAAAATTGCTATTTCAAGTGTGGTAGGTATTCTAGAATCCAGCCAATGAAGCTTACAATATAAAAAGTATTATTAAAAAATAGGTAAAATCTGACTTTATGTTTGTAAAATATTATATAAATATTTGCTTCCGCGCCCGAATTTTATAATTTTTCATCATATTTTATCCATAGTATAGGTTCAAAAGCATGTTTATGGACGTTTTAACAAAAATATCCATTACAAAAATAGGTAAAACCTTACTTTATTTTTGTAAAAAATCATATAAATATTTGCTTCCGCGCCCGAATTTTATGATTTTTCATCATATTTCAGCTAAAAGAAAACATTGCAACAAGAAAATTGCTATTTTAAGTGTGTTAGGTATTCTAGAATCCAGCCCTTGTAGCTTACAATATACAACGTATTCATCAAAAATAGGTATAATCTGCCTTTTTTTGTAAGAAATCATATAAATATTTCCTTTCGCGACCGAATTTTATAATTTTTCATCATATTTTATCCACAGTATAGGTCCAAAAGCATGTTTATGAATGTTTTAACGAAAATATCCATTTCAAGAATTGGTAAAATCTGACATTATTTTTGTAA
Source organism: Stenolophus ochropezus (assembly GCA_035578165.1). Lineage (NCBI taxonomy): Eukaryota > Metazoa > Arthropoda > Insecta > Coleoptera > Carabidae > Stenolophus > Stenolophus ochropezus. Next base: position 1,873 of record JAQOWZ010000579.1, read on the forward strand.
AAAATCATATAAATATTTGCTTCCGCGCCCGAATTATATGATTCTTCATCATATTTTAGCTAAAAGAAAACATTTAAACAAGAAAATTGCTATTTTAAGTGTGTTAGGTATTCTAGAATCCAGCCAATGAAGCTTAAAATATACAACGTATTCATCAAAAATAGGTAAAATCTGACTTTATTTTTGTAAAAAATCCTATAAATATTTGCTTCCGCGCCCGATTTTTATGATTTTTTATCATATTTTAGCTAAAAGAAAACATTGCAAAAAGAAAATTGCTATTTCAAGTGTGTTAGGTATTCTAAAATGCAGCCCATGTAGCTTACAATATACAACGTATTCATAAAAAATAGGTAAAATCTTACTTTTTTTTGTAAAAAATCTGTAACGGAGGGGTTGTGCAGTGAAGTACAAGCCCTCGTTGACGTACTGAATTATGCAGGACGGTTCAAAGAATGTAAGTTTATACTTACCTGTTCACTGCTGTCCTTCGTTGATGCTGTACTCTGGGGAAGTGCGGGTGGAAGGTGAAAATGGGCACTTCAAAAGACACTACTCTTTAAGCTTCGACGTTTAATAATTTTTATTGAAAATTAAAAATTATAAAGTCCGATTTGCAATAACTTAAATACTAACAATAAATTTTAAAGTAAACTAAATGAACAAATCTACTGAAATTAAATTACTATTAATTATCCTAACCACGACCGTGATTTGCGACACCCGATGTGAGAATGCTCGCAAATTTTTGGTCTTCTACCAAGTCGAATCAAACTGCTGACATATCGCTTGGGAGTATTCCACCGTTTTTGCCACCTTATCGAATGTCATCGAACGGCGGAAGCCACCCAGCCACGTGCCAGCACTATGCAGCGGATAGCGAGTTCAATCAACCACCTACGCTAACAATTTTTGCTAATTGAACTCACATCCGTTACACTATCTTCCCCTCTAAACTCGACTGTGAGTGGAATTCAAAGTCGAGTCTAGCTGAATTTCATTCAACTTGGTAGTGGTATACAAAAACAAACTAGACTATGGGCTGGCGCAGAATGTCGAGGTTGGCGGAAGAACCACTGGGTTGCTGAGCTGTTGTTATTGGGAGACCCGGGTAGATTGGTGGAGGCTCGGTCTCCGCGACCTGGTTGGGGGTTTGTTGTCGTGCCAAGTTAATTAGGTATCGCGTAGTTAAGGCATTCCACAAACTGGCGAACAGGAACCATCTCCGAGGGGGTTGATCGGGAGTGACCGCCTTCCTTAAACTCAGTAGGTTTAACACTACGTTTGCTACGTACCTTATCAGCGCGTACAGAGTGTACAGAAGCATCAGAACCGAGAAAAGGTTTCCCATATATGATAAGAAACCCCACACTTCCGCTGCAGCACTCCATGCCATCTTGGCGAACTCGCTTTGGCTGAATACATTGGGCAAGTGGTAATCCTGGCTATCTACTTGAACTCCCGTTACCCTTCTCGTGATTACGTTAGTTACGGCGCGTCGCTCCTGTGGGAACAAGAGTGTGCGTTGGAACTCTGCTATGTCCTGCTTACTGTACACTCCATTGGCGCTGATCGGGGCTATCTTCGTCATTGGCATTACGTCGCTGGGATCGTTAGCGTCGAGGACCATAGGATCGGGCTGCGTTCTTCTAAGTTCGGGGTCAATTTCGAACCATTTGCCTTCCAGGTGGAACATAACTGGCAATTTAGTTCTGCAGTCGACTTGCGTACCATGGTCCTGAATTATACGAGTGAGAGGGGCCATGAACTTGCTCTCATTCTTGTAAACTATTGGCAGCTCTTGATAGCAGAAGTCCGTTTTTCTGAAGTCTACTACTTTAGCACTGCAACGAATTATGTATAAAACTTCGCCCATCACTCGACCCATATGCCCGGCTGCTTCCTTCACGAGGCCGCTGACAATATCCGGCTTTTCTAAGGCTAGCATGATACGGTTTTTGAGGATGTTTTCACGTAGATGGCATCTCTTCATAATGGCGTCGTACACGAGCTCTCTAGCCTGTTGCTTGAAAGCGATCTCTAGGAACAGCAACTTACTGAGAACCTGTGCCATGATGTCGGTATTGTGGGTCACTCTTCTTGATTTCTGAAAATAGAAGCCAAGCGAGGATTCAAAGATAACTATCAATCTATTCTGCTCTGTACGCCATGCCCGCTGATGGCATAACAATTCAGCGGACAATAACCTCAAGGCGAAAACCGTATCATGGGCCTCTACCATGATGTACTTAGTGCCGGTACTGTTGATCTTTAGAATTGTGGCTGGACCTTCGTAGAGTACGTCCATACCTCGCTCAGAGCATCGGTCCAACTGGTCGGCTTCCCAGGTCACTTCACCTGTTACATCGTCAAAACAATAATTTTTGGAGTACATACATACTGTGCCTGTACGCAGTCGAACGGCATTTTCTTCGACGTCGGCAATGGCGAGATAGTCGAATAATTTGATGGTGATAGCGGCGCTAACGATCACGTCTTCGTACGTAATGCCATTAAGGGTGTATCGAACGCCGGAGCATTTCCCGCTGGGTTCTAGGCGTCCCTCCAGCGTCGTTGACACTTCAGTAGTTCCGTTTAAAGTCAAACTAGAGATAATTCCAGCTCCTAACCCTGAGAGATCTAAGCGTTGAAATTGATGTGCTTCGGAACAGCTGTCGGCCTTTATGTAATGGACGTATCGGGCTAATCCGCCTGCTACTGCGCTGGTGTGTGAGTGCATGCCGCAATGCTCGATCAACTGCTGCACAATCACTAAGCAGCTATATACATGCACTTCTGTGTACCGTCGTTCTTGCAGTAACTGGATTTTCGTTGGGATCTCTTCTGAGCTATTCTTCGGGTCACGACAAGGTTTAGTATCTAACAGCGAGATCTTGGATACTTCCACTTCTGGGTCTGCGCAATCGAAAGCAATCAGTTCAGCCCATGAGTCTATTACAAATAATCTTAAAACTACAACAAAAACTACATATAACTTTAGCATTCTGATGAATAACTACTCTAATGTGATAGTCCTTTTGTAATTAGATCCGTGTGTTGCGGATCCACGAATGGTCAGCGACAGCTCCGTGGCTTCTAGTTGCGTATCGGGGCCGGGACGCTGTTTCCACGACGGTGTCAGTACTCGAGTTAGTGGTACTGGTGTCCGACAAACGACTTCTGTTCTGTGATTGATTATGGCTACCACTGGAAGACTGTAAAGTTGTATTGGCTCTACTCTCTGTAAATAAACTTTCATTAGTACTACTGCAGGTTGATTCTAAGGAATCCTGCGGGATAATCGGTTGAGAGGACCAAGGGATAATAGGGTTAATACCATCCGTATCTGCATTTTCAGTGGTCAACTCAATTGGCTCTGACGTATCGTCAAGTTTTAAGTCATCGGTCGTTAAATAACAAGGTTTTAATCGGTTCACATGCACCGTCATTTGTTTTCGTCCGAAAATTTCTTTAATTACCGCATTCACTTCTCGCATTTCAATGATACGATACGGACCTGACCATTTCTTAGCTAACTTAGCGCTAGTGCCGACCTTGACTGTTGGTGTAAACAGATATACACGGTCTCCCATTTGAAACTTGACACTAGCCGCTCGCTTATTAAAGTTACGGTGGACACGGTCAATGTTCTTGTCCAGCTGTTCTCTCGCTTTAGAGTGAGCTAACTTTAAACGTTGTAAGAATTCTGCTGCATAATTAGAGTCCGTATCGTATCTAGTGCGAAGAGGTCTCAAGAGGTCATCGAAAGGTAGTTCGATATCCCTTCCATACATTAAGAAAAATGGACTATCACCAAGCATTGCATGTGTACTACTACAAAAAGCTGATACAACGAATGGTAGCCATTCATCCCAATCCGTATGCTGCTCATTGATATAGTGTGAGAGCATATCTTTTAATGTTCGATGACTTCTCTCGAGACTTGCGTTTGTTTGCGGGTGGAAAGCGGTAGTATGCAAACGTTCGATTTTTAGTACGGTACAAATTTCTTTCATCAGTTTTGAGACGAAATTGGTCCCTAAGTCGGTCAGTAATTGTCTAGGCGTACCATGTCTTAAGATAATACCCTTGACAAACGTTTTCGCCACCGTTATAGAGGTCTGGTCTTTTAGGGGAAATGCTTCTAGATAACGTGTAGCTGCATCTTGTACCGTTAGAATATATTTATTTCCAGCGCTAGTGGTTACAAGAGGACCAACAATATCCATTGCTATCCGCTCAAACGGTCGTGTTACCGACTGAAACTTTTTCAGTGGGGCAGGTCGTAAATGCGGTGACGTTTTCCTTTGCGAACATGATACGCATTTGCGCACGTATTCTTTTACATCGCGACGCAAGTGAGGCCAGAAAAATCGCGAATTAACTTTTTCGAACGTTTTCTCTGTGCCACCATGACCCGATAATGGAGAATCATGACACGCTTTCAAAATATTATTTCGAAACTTTAAAGGAATAACTAACTTGTCTTCGAAACGATCATCGTACGATTTTTTATAAATCAACCCGTCATCATCAAAGTAAAATTCACAATTTCCTTCTGAATTTATTTCGTCAGTGATACCTTTTATTTGATTATCTTCCCGTTGGGCCATTTTGATAGCGTCTCTATCCCATATCATGGGTTCATAATTAGTGCGAAATAAGATTTGTACAGGCTTAATGCGTGAAAGTGCGTCGGCGTTAGTATGTTTATCTCCCGGACGATAATGAATTTCAAAGTCATGTTCCGAAAGTAATAATGACCATCTAATTAAACGATTTGTTGGCTCTGATGTTTTCATCAACCATTTCAGAGGTTGATGATCGGTATAAACAGTGAATTTTTGACCATACAAATCACATCGGAAATGTTTTATTCCCCATACTAACGCTAAACACTCTCTTTCCGTTGTGCAATAATTTCGCTCGGCGGGCTTAAGTTGACGACTCGCATACGCAACCGGCATTTCATGTCCATCATGCTCTTGGCTTAAAACTACTCCAATTGCAAAAGCAGATGCATCCGGACATAAGATAAAAGGTTTGTTAAAGTCAGGATATTTTAATATCGGTGACTGAGTTAATAAATTTCTAAGGTGGATAAACGCCCCTTCCGCCTCATCAGACCATACAAATCTAGTATTCTTTTTCGTCAAAGTTGTGAGTGGAAAGGCTACTCTCGCGAAATTTGGAATAAATCGACGGTAAAAACCCACTAAGCCAAGAAATGCTCTGACTTCCGTGACGTCACGAGGTACTGGGAAGTCCTTCACTACTCTTATCTTTTCCGTATCAGGTTTCACGCCGTCTTTACTCACTATGTGACCCAGGTACTTGGTTTCATCGAGCATAAATTTGCATTTTGCTGGATTCAAAGTTAAATTTGCTTCTCGTAGCCGATCAAAAATTAATTTTAATCTCTCGATATGTTCATCTAAATTATCTGCGCTAAAGCAAATGATATCATCCAAATAGACAAAGCATTGGGTCACCGTCAAACCTGATAACACTGTGTACATCAGTCGCTGCCATGTACTCGGGCTATTTATCAAACCGAAAGGCATTCTGTTACATTCGTAATGGCCCCAAGGAACAGAGAATGCGGTTTTTTCTCTATCTCTCGGATCCATTTCTACTTGCCAATAGCCTTTAGTTAAATCGAGGGTGGTGAAACGAGCAGCTTTACCTAATTGATCCAAAGTATCTTGTAAATTTGGAATAGGGAAATAATCTCGTTTAGTTATTTTATTTAATTCGCGGTAATCAATACAAAATCTAAATGAACTTTCACCCTCAATTGATTTCTTTTCTACTAAAACTACAGGGGCGGAATATGGACTAATAGAAGGTTGTATGATTTTATTTTCTAACATTTCATCAATTAAATCTTTCATGACTTGGCGACGACTGAACGGTACACGATAAGGAGCTCTAGTGACCGGTATCTCAGTGCTCGTGAGTATACGGTGTGTCACCAGAGATGTCTTACTTAATGGTGTGTCTTTTAATTTAAAGATATCAGCATATTCATTTAAAAAGGATTGGAATTTATTTCGTTCGCCGATCGGTAAATGGTCTAAATTAAACTTATGAGGCTGACCTCCGCTCACAACATTTACGCTTCGATAATTTTCGACATCATTCTCTTCTTCTTCTACTGCCACTACTGCTATACCTAATGGTATTCGGGCTGACAACTTAACTTCGGTCGGACCTGTGTTTATAATATTTACAAATAAATTTGAATTTTGTTCTTTACGAAAGACAGTACGTGCTACTAAAACACCCGGTATATCAACCTCTGTGGGTTCAAGTACGTACGTCGCGTCTGGAATTCGCGTGTTCAGCATTATTTCACTCACAGCTGTGTGCCGCGCTGGTATTGTTACATGATACTTTGAACGTGCGACAAATCTTTTCAAATTACTACATTTAAATTTCTGAATGTTAACGCGCGTATTATTATTAATTATAATGGGTTCGGTCAAATGTGGTTCAATAGGTATGTTATCTTTTTCGGTCTGGGCGATCACAGAATCTATCGATACCAAATCACTACAAATGTTTATTTGATTGTGCTCCGTTACACAATCCGTACTACTACTTTGAATTTTAGAATTCGTGATATCTACGCCTGTAACATTTTCTAACTGATTCGAACAGTTGTCCCTACTATTGGCACACTCGCTGCCTTCTACATTAGCATAAATTGTAATTATGCTATCGTCTGCATTTTTATTGTTCCTATCGATTTCTGACATAGATAGAACTTTACTATTAATTTTAAAAATGTTCTTACCAAAATCGATAACTACGTTACGCTGAATTAAAAAGTCTACTCCGATCAGTCCATCTGATGGTAAAAAGAGATCGTCCGGACATACTACAAAGCGATGCCTTATTTTTTCAGAATCAGTATTAATTTCAACATTGACGACTCCGTCACTACTCAACTGATTACCTGAAACATCTACTAAAACATCCTTTGATGGTAATATTGACCATTTATTTTCAGCGACTACTTTGCGTTTTAGTAATGAAACAGCGGCTCCTGAATCAACTAAAAATGTGTAATTTCGATCAGCTACCTTTAAAATTACTAACTTTGTTCTATCTCGGTCATAATCGGCGACCCGTGGAACTATGCATACTTTTCTACTTAATCTGTCTGACGTTGGGTCGTCGTCGAGACAGCCTTTAAGTTTAAAGGGCACGCTGAAGAATCGGCACGATGCCCTACCACGACACAGTTATAGCATAATGTCTGTTTTTGCTTCGGACATTTCTTTGAAATGTGATCTACACAGCCGCAGTTAAAGCAACGACCTTTCATAGCTAAATAACGCTGGTCTGTGCGTAAAGTTCCTGATTTTGAACTTTTCTTATTATTACGTACAGTTACGGTATTTCTAGGACTACTTGTCGCAGAAGGAGTGTCCGAATTTTTAGCCAACGTACGAATGTGCGATTTATGGGCGTCTGCTTTCGTTTCCCGAAACAAACGAGCGAGTACTTCCTCACAATGCTCAGCAATGGGCAGAGCTTCTTCTACTGTTTCGCAATGCTGTATGCGACATACTTCATTTGCTAGTCGTGTATCAAGGCCCTCAAGAAATTGTCTCATCATTAGAGTTTCGCGTTTTATTCTGTTCCGCAAACTTAGCATATTATTACCCCCAGAATTTGGATACAATTTTGCTGCTGCAATCTCTAACCTTAATGCGAATTTCCTTAACGATTCGTCTTTTTGGCGGTATAATTTTGAAAATTCTCTTTCGGCTACAGCGTGATCTACCTTTTTCCCAAATAAACTAATTAACCATTCGCGCATTTCTGAGATCGTACTCGGACGCTTGTCACCCGGCAAGGAGTAAAAACAGTGTTGCGCGTCACCTCTAAGTTTCAGTTTGATTGCGGTTACAATTTGATTGTTGTTCCATTGGTAACACTCTGCAACTGTTGCTACGTTATCTAAGAATGCTTCTAACTCTGGGCCACCGGAATACGTTTCAATGGTTTTAAGAGCGGACATTGAAGAAGGATCATTAAATACTGTAGTGACAGGTGGTGAACTAGCGTGTGAAGGGTGATCTGCGGATGGAATGGGCATTTCTTTGACATTATTGAAATAATTTGGCATATGGTAAGAGAACGGTTGGTAGCTTGGACCTGCCGAAAATCGTTGAACGTTAGGCGGGGGATACTGATAGAATTGGTGGGCAAATGGCATTGCGATGGACGTGTGAGGGGGAGCGGTCGGATTCTCAATCGGTGAAACGATGGTGGTTATACTTGTACTCGCTGAAACGGTCGAGGGTGCTACTGTCGTGGTTATAGTGGTTGTTACCGGTACAATATCGTTTTGGCCCATTTTCGTTAATTAAGCGTTAAATTAATATAATTCAGTCGGTCTGTAATAATCCAGTTCTATTTAACTAGATCCTGTCCGCAGCGCCAGTTGTAACGGAGGGGTTGTGCAGTGAAGTACAAGCCCTCGTTGACGTACTGAATTATGCAGGACGGTTCAAAGAATGTAAGTTTATACTTACCTGTTCACTGCTGTCCTTCGTTGATGCTGTACTCTGGGGAAGTGCGGGTGGAAGGTGAAAATGGGCACTTCAAAAGACACTACTCTTTAAGCTTCGACGTTTAATAATTTTTATTGAAAATTAAAAATTATAAAGTCTGATTTGCAATAACTTAAATAATAACAATAAATTTTAAAGTAAACTAAATGAACAAATCTACTGAAATTAAATTACTATTAATTATCCTAACCACGACCGTGATTTGCGACACCCGATGTGAGAATGCTCGCAAATTTTTGGTCTTCTACCAAGTCGAATCAAACTGCTGACATATCGCTTGGGAGTATTCCACCGTTTTTGCCACCTTATCGAATGTCATCGAACGGCGGAAGCCACCCAGCCACGTGCCAGCACTATGCAGCGGATAGCGAGTTCAATCAACCACCTACGCTAACAATTTTTGCTAATTGAACTCACATCCGTTACAAATCATATAAATATTTGCTTCCGCGCCCGAATTTTATAATATTTCATCATATTTTATCCACAGTATAGGACCAAAAGCATGTTTATGAATGTATTAACAAAAATATCCATTTCAAGAATATGTAAAATCTGACTTTATTTTTGTAAAAAATCATATAAATATTTGCTTCCGCGCCTGAAATTTATGATTTTTCATCATATTTTAGCTAAAGAAAACATTGCAACAAGAAAATTGCTATTTCAAGTGTATTAGGTATTCTAGAATCCAGCCCATGTAGCTTACAATATACAAAGTATTCATCAAAAATAGGTAAAATCTGACTTTTTTTTTGTAAAAAATCATATAAATATTTGCTTCCGCGCCCGAATTTTATAATTTTTCATCATATTTTATCCACAGTATAGGTCCAAAAGCATTTTTATAAATGTTTTAACAAAAATATCCATTTCAAGAATAGGTAAAATCTGCCTTTATTTTTGTAAAAAATCATATAAATATTTGCTTCCGCGCCCGAATTTTATGATTTTTCATCATATTTTAGATAAAAGAAAACATTGCAACAAGAAAATTGCTATTTAAAGTGTGTTAGGTATTCTACAATCCAGCCTATGTAGCTTACAATATACAACGTATTCATCAAAAATAGGTAAAATCTGCCTTTTTTTTTTTTAAAATAATCATATAAATATTTGCTTTCGCGACCGAATTTTTATAATTTTTCATCATATTTTATCCACAGTATAGGTCCAAAAGCATGTTTATGAATGTATTAACAAAAATATGCATTTCAAGAATTGGTAAAATCTGACTTTATTTTTGTAGAAAATCATATAAATATTTGCTTCCGTGCCCGAATTTTATGATTTTTCATCATAATTTAGGTAAAAGAAAACATTGCAACAAGAAAATTGCTATTTCAAGTGTGTTAGGTATTCTAGAATCCAGCCAATGAAGCTTACAATATACAACGTATTCATCAAAAATAGGTAAAATCTGACTTTATGTTTGTAAAAAATTATATAAATATTTGCTTCTGCGCCCGACTTTTATAATTTTTCATCATATTTTATCTATAGTATAGGTCCAAAAGCATGTTTATGACTGTTTTAACAAAAATTTCCATTTCAAATATAGGTAAAATCAGACTGTATTTTTGTAAAAAATCATATAAATATTTGCTTCCGCGCTCGAATTTTATGTTTTTTCATCATAATTTAGGTAAAAGAAAACATTGCAACAAGAAAATTGCTATTTCAAGTGTGGTAGGTATTCTAGAATCCAGCCAATGAAGCTTACAATATAAAAAGTATTATTAAAAAATAGTTAAAATCTGACTTTATTTTTGTAAAATATTATATAAATATTTGCTTCCGCGCCCGAATTTTATAATTTTTCATCATATTTTATCCATAGTATAGGTCCAAAAGCATGTTTATGGACATTTTAACAAAAATATCCATTACAAAAATAGGTAAAATCTTACTTTATTTTTGTAAAAAATCATATAAATATTTGCTTCCGCGCCCGAATTTCATGATTTTTCATCATATTTTAGCTAAAAGAAACCATTGCAACAAGAAAATTGCTATTTAAAGTGTGTTAGGCATTCTACAATCCAGCCCATGTAGCTTACAATATACAACGTATTCATCAAAAAAGGTAAAATCTGCCGTTTTTTTGTAAAAAATCATATAATTATTTGCTTTTGCGACCGAATTTTATAACTTTTTATCATATTTTATCTACAGTATAAGTCCAAAAGCATGTTTATGAATGTTTTAACAAAAATAACCATTTCAAGAATAGGTAAAATCTGACTATATCTTCGTAAAAAATCATATAATTATTTGCTTCCGCGCCCGAATTTTATGATTTTTCATCATATTTTAGTTAAAGAAAACATTGCAACAAGAAAATTGCTATTTCAAGTGTGTTAGGTATTCTAGAATCCAGTCAATGAAGCTTACAATATACAACGTATTCATCAAAAATAGGTAAAATCTGACTTTATTTTTGTAAAAAATTATATAAATATTTGCTTCCGCGCCCGAATTTTATGATTTTTCATCATAATTTAGGTAAAAGAGAACATTGCAACAAGAAAATTGCTATTTCAAGTGTGGTAGGTATTCTAGAATCCAGCCAATGAAGCTTACAATATAAAAAGTATTATTAAAAAATAGTTAAAATCTGACTTTATTTTTGTAAAATATTATATAAATATTTGCTTCCGCGCCCGAATTTTATAATTTTTCATCATATTTTATCCATAGTATAGGTCCAAAAGCATGTTTATGGACATTTTAACAAAAATATCCATTACAAAAATAGGTAAAATCTTACTTTATTTTTGTAAAAAATCATATAAATATTTGCTTCCGCGCCCGAATTTTATGTTTTTTCATCATAATTTAGGTTAAAGGTAAAACATTGCATTAAGAAAATTGCTATTTCAAGTGTGTTAGGTATTCTAGAATCCAGCCCATGTAGCTTACAATATACAACGTTTTCATCAAAAATAGGTAAAATCTGACTTTTTGTTTGTAAAAAATGATATAAATATTTGTTTCCGCGCCCGAATTTTATAATTGTTAATCATATTTTATCCACAGTATAGGTTGTGACGTCGTTACGTCGCCGGTCCCAATCGTACTCGGCGAAGGGTGACGGTCTACGACGATATCTTCGCGTCACACAACGTACAGTACGCCGCCACAGCCTGAAAAACAAGAACTGGTGCAAAAGCACCGGAATTAGTCGACAGGTTACTGTATAATAAAATATACAAACGCTGTCGCGCTACTGATTGCCAAATCTCGGGCGCCACTCTACGTAACGGTAGAGACGTCTAACTCGCAGGCTTCCAGTGACGACGGCCACGGGTATCTCAGTGGAGAAAAATGTCCAAGGTACGGATTCCAACTCCAGTGGTGATCGCTCGCTTGGACACAATGCGACGGGCCGATTTCCAAGAAAAAAAAGACAGTAAAGAAATAATAAATAAAAAAAATAAATATATTTATTCGGTTCAGAAAAAATATTTTACCCTGCGCTGCTCGCTCACATTTACGCACACGAGGTTATAGGGTGAGGAAAAGAACGAACGCAAAGTGCAATCGGACCGAACTATCCTTGCTGGATCCTGGTTGAAAGAGGAAAACAGGCCAACTCCTGTCTCGCGGCTCGCGAAATCAAAAGATTATTTTTAGGCCGAATTTTATCCAAAATTATCCCGATAGTGGTAACGCGATCACTAGCCTTTTCCTGCTCTAGTAATCGGGACTCGCAAACTATCGAGACTTTCACTCCGCTCGTGCACAGGACGGGAACCCGATGACTTTTTCAAGCACACGTTTCGCCGCACAAGAATGAAGAAAATAAACAGCGGAAACAACTATTACACTATCCGTAAATACTGTATATATATTTATATATATGCACCTACCTTACGGATTTTCTGAAAGATAACTTTGAACAACTGAAACACGAAATCACTAATAACGTCTTTTATTCGTCTTTCAAAATTTTCTCAAAGAGGCTTGAGTCGGTCAATGACCGAGCTTTTATACTGTTCCCCTCCGCCCCTCCATCCCGGAGGGTGAACATAGTCACAGATCACAAAAAAATATACAAAAATAAATATAAATAAATATAAATAAATAACATTTAGCAAACAATATAACAATAATAAAAACAATACACTTACTATTGCCTTAAGTCACTAAACGAGTTAATTTCGCCGCATGAAATTAACTGAACGAGTAACTTGACTACAACCAAAACACATGTTCGATGGTTATGTTTTTCAACACTCCACTTTCACAAAAACCACTGCGATGTGATTGGCACTGCACTACGTAGAACATTATCTTACATCTCATGGTGTTTGAATCAAGAAAATCGGAGCACTGGTTTGCAGAACACTTCACCAAAACACAATGTAAACAAATAACTCTCCATGCTGTTCGGCCATTACTAGACGTGCGCGCGCTGGCCTTGCGCGGTTGCTTGATTCAAATACAAAGTCTAGGCAATAGTTTTTAAAATATTTGGAAGGTAGCGCTGCGGTAAATTTGACTTCAAATTTACGTTCAAAAATACTGTTAAATTAAAACTGCATCGTGACGCTTCGTCACAAGGTCCAAAAGCATGTTTATGAATGTATTAACAAAAATATCCATTTGAAGAATATGTAAAATCTGTCTATTTTTGTAAAAAATCATATAAATATTTGCTTCCGCGCCCGAATTTTATGATTTTTGATTTTTCATCATAATTTAGGTAAAAGAAAACATTGCAACAAGAAAATTGCTATTTAAAGTGTGTTAGGTGTTCTAGAATCCAGCCCATTGTAGCTTACAATATACAACGTATACATATAAATATATACTTCCGCGCCCGAATTTTATAATTTTTCATAATATTTTATCCACAGTATAGGTCCAAAAGCATGTATATAAATGTTTTAACAAAAATATTCATTTCAAAAATAGGTAAAATCTGACTTTATTTTTGTAAAAAATCATATAGATATTTGCTTCCGTGCCGAATTTATGATTTTTTTATCATATTTTAGCTAAAAGAAAACATTACAACAAGAAAATTGCTATTTCAAGTGTGTTAGGTATTCTAGAATCCAGCCTATGAAGCTTACAATGTACAACGTATTCATCAAAAATAGATAAAATCTGACTTTATTTTTGTAAAAAATTATATAAATATTTGCTTCCGCGCCCGATTTTTATAATTTTTCATCATATTTTAGCCATAGTATAGGTCCTAAAGCATGTTTATGAATGATTAAACAAAATAATCATTTCAAAAATAGGTAAAATCTGACATTATTTTTGTAAAAAATCATATAAATATTTGCTTCCGCGCCCGATTTTTATGATTTTTGATCATATTTTAGCTAAAAGAAAACATTGCAACAAGAAAATTGCTATTTCAAGTGTGTTAGGTATTCTAGAATGCAGCCCATGTAGCTTAAAATATACAACGTATTCATCAAAAATAGGTAAAATCTGACTTTATTTTGTAAAAAATTATATAAATATTTGCTGCCGCGCCCGAATTTTATGATTTTTCATCATATTTTAGCTAATAGAAAACATTGCCTAAAGAAATTGATATTTCAAGTGTGGTAGGTATTCTAGAATCCAGCCAATCAAGGTTACAATATACAACGTATTTATCAAAAATAGGTAAAATCTGACTTTATTTTTGTAAAAAATTATATAAATATTTGCTTCTGCGCCCGAATGTTATAATTTTTTATAATGTTTTATCCATAGTATAGGTTAAAAAGCGTGTTTATGAACGTTTTCACAAAAATATCCATTTCAAAAATAGTTAAAATCTGACTTTATTTTTGTAAAGAATCATATAAATATTTGCTTCCGCGCCCGAATTTTATGTTTTTTCATCATAATTTAGGTTAAAGGTAAAACATTGCAACAAGAAAATTGCTATTTTAAGTGTGTTAGGTATTCCAGAATCCAGCCCATGTAGCTTACAATATACAACGTATTCATCTAAAATAGGTAAAATCTGACTTTTTTTTGGAAAAAATCATTTAAATATTTGCTTCCGCGCCCGAATTTTATTATTTTTCATCATAATTTAGGTAAAAGAAAACATTGCAACAAGAAAATTGCTATTTCAAGTGTGGTAGGTATTCTAGAATCCAGCCAATGAAGCTTACAATATAAAAAGTATTATTAAAAAATAGGTAAAATCTGACTTTATTTTTGTAAAATATTATATAAATATTTGCTTCCACGCTTGAATTTTATAATTTTTTCATCATATTTTATCTATAGTATAGGTCCAAAAGCATGTTTAAGGACGTTTTAACAAAAATATCCATTACAAAAATAGGTAAAATCTTACTTTATTTTTGTAAAAAATCATATAAATATTTGCTTCCGCGCCCGAATTTTATGATTTTTCATCATATTTTAGCTAAAAGAAAACATTGCAACAAGAAAATTGCTATTTTAAGTGTGTTAGGTATTCTAGAATCCAGCCCATGTAGCTTACAATATACAACGTATTCATAAAAAATAGGTAAAACCTGACTTTTTTTTTGTAAAAAAATCATTTAAGTATTTGCTTCCGCGCCCGAATTTTATTATTTTTCATCATAATTTAGGTAAAAGAAAACATTGCAACAAGAAAATTGCTATTTCAAGTATGTTAGGTATTCTAGAATCCAGCCAATGAAGCTTACAATATACAACGTATTCATCAAAAATAGGTAAAATCTGACTTTATTTTTGTAAAATATTATATAAATATTTGCTTCCGCGCCCGAATTTTATAATTTTTCATCATATTTTAGCCATAGTATAGGTCCTAAAGCATGTTTATGAATGATTTAACAAAAATAATCATTTCAAAAAATAGGTAAAATCTGACTTTATTTTTGTAAAAAATCATATAAATATTTGCTTCCGCGCCCGATTTTTATGATTTTTCATCATATTTCTGCTAAAAGAAAACATTGCAAAAAGAAAATTGCTATTTCAAGTGTGTTAGGTATTCTAGAATGCAGCCCATGTAGCTTACAATATACAACGTATTCATCTAAAATAGGTAAAATCTGACTTTTTTTTGAAAAAATCATTTAAATATTTGCTTCCGCGCCCGAATTTTATTATTTTTCATCTTAATTAGGTAAAAGAAAACATTGCAACAAGAAAATTGCTATTTCAAGTGTGTTAGGTATTCTAGAATCCAGCCAATGAAGCTTACAATATACAACGTATTCATCAAAAATAGGTAAAATCTGACTTTATTTTTGTAAAAAATTATATAAATATTTGCTTCTGCGCCCGAATTTTATAATTTTTCATCATATTTTATCTATAGTATAGGTCCAAAAGCATGTTTATGACTGTTTTAACAAAAATGACGCGCTATCTCAGAGTTAAAGTCTGACTGTATTTTTATAAAAAATCATATAAATATTTGCTTCCGCGCTCGAATTTTATGTTTTTTTCATTATAATTTAGGTAAAAGAAAACATTGCAACAAGAAAATTGCTATTTCAAGTGTGGTAGGTATTCTAGAATCCAGCCAATGAAGCTTACAATATAAAAAGTATTATTAAAAAATAGGTAAAATCTGACTTTATTTTTGTAAAATATTATATAAATATTTGCTTCCGCGCCCGAATTTTATAATTTTTCATCATATTTTATCCATAGTATAGGTTCAAAAGCATGTTTATGGACGTTTTAACAAAAATATCCATTACAAAAATAGGTAAAACCTTACTTTATTTTTGTAAAAAATCATATAAATATTTGCTTCCGCGCCCGAATTTTATGATTTTTCATCATATTTCAGCTAAAAGAAAACATTGCAACAAGAAAATTGCTATTTTAAGTGTGTTAGGTATTCTAGAATCCAGCCCGTGTAGCTTACAATATACAACGTATTCATCAAAAATAGGTATAATCTGCCTTTTTTTGTAAGAAATCCTATAAATATTTGCTTCCGCGCCCGATTTTTATGATTTTTCATCATATTTTAGCTAAAAGAAAACATTGCAAAAATAAAATTGCTATTTCAAGTGTGTTAGGTATTCTAAAATGCAGCCCATGTAGCTTACAATATACAACGTATTCATGAAAAATAGGTAAAATCTTACTTTTTTTTGTAAAAAATCATATAAATATTTGCTTCCGCGCCCGAATTTTATAATATTTCATCATATTTTATCCACAGTATAGGACCAAAAGCATGTTTATGAATGTATTAACAAAAATATCCATTTCAAGAATATGTAAAATCTGACTTTATTTTTGTAAAAAATCATATAAATATTTGCTTCCGCGCCTGAAATTTATGATTTTTTCATCATATTTTAGCTAAAGAAAACATTGCAACAAGAAAATTGCTATTTCAAGTGTATTAGGTATTCTAGAATCCAGCCCATGTAGCTTAAAATATACAAAGTATTCATCAAAAATAGGTAAAATCTGACTTTTTTTTTGTAAAAAATCATATAAATATTTGCTTCCGCGCCCGAATTTTATAATTTTTCATCATATTTTATCCACAGTATAGGTCCAAAAGCATTTTTATAAATGTTTTAACAAAAATATCCATTTCAAGAATAGGTAAAATCTGCCTTTATTTTTGTAAAAAATCATATAAATATTTGCTTCCGCGCCCGAATTTTATGATTTTTCATCATATTTTAGATAAAAGAAAACATTGCAACAAGAAAATTGCTATTTAAAGTGTGTTAGGTATTCTACAATCCAGCCTATGTAGCTTACAATATACAACGTATTCATCAAAAATAGGTAAAATCTGCCTTTTTTTTGTAAAAAATCATATAAATATTTGCTTTCGCGACCGAATTTTTATAATTTTTCATCATATTTTATCCACAGTATAGGTCCAAAAGCATGTTTATGAATGTATTAACAAAAATATGCATTTCAAGAATTAGTAAAATCTGACTTAATTTTTGTAGAAAATCATATAAATATTTGCTTCCGTGCCCGAATTTTATGATTTTTCATCATAATTTAGGTAAAAGAAAACATTGCAACAAGAAAATTGCTATTTCAAGTGTGTTAGGTATTCTAGAATCCAGCCAATGAAGCTTACAATATACAACGTATTCATCAAAAATAGGTAAAATCTGACTTTATGTTTGTAAAAAATTATATAAATATTTGCTTCTGCGCCCGACTTTTATAATTTTTCATCATATTTTATCTATAGTATAGGTCCAAAAGCATGTTTATGACTGTTTTAACAAAAATATCCATTTCAAATATAGGTAAAATCAGACTGTATTTTTGTAAAAAATCATATAAATATTTGCTTCCGCGCTCGAATTTTATGTTTTTTCATCATAATTTAGGTAAAAGAAAACATTGCAACAAGAAAATTGCTATTTCAAGTGTGGTAGGTATTCTAGAATCCAGCCAATGAAGCTTACAATATAAAAAGTATTATTAAAAAATAGTTAAAATCTGACTTTATTTTTGTAAAATATTATATAAATATTTGCTTCCGCGCCCGAATTTTATAATTTTTCATCATATTTTATCCATAGTATAGGTCCAAAAGCATGTTTATGGACATTTTAACAAAAATATCCATTACAAAAATAGGTAAAATCTTACTTTATTTTTGTAAAAAATCATATAAATATTTGCTTCCGCGCCCGAATTTCATGATTTTTCATCATATTTTAGCTAAAAGAAACCATTGCAACAAGAAAATTGCTATTTAAAGTGTGTTAGGCATTCTACAATCCAGCCCATGTAGCTTACAATATACAACGTATTCATCAAAAAAGGTAAAATCTGCCGTTTTTTTGTAAAAAATCATATAATTATTTGCTTTTGCGACCGAATTTTATAACTTTTTATCATATTTTATCTACAGTATAAGTCCAAAAGCATGTTTATGAATGTTTTAACAAAAATAACCATTTCAAGAATAGGTAAAATCTGACTATATCTTCGTAAAAAATCATATAAATATTTGCTTCCGCGCCCGAATTTTATGATTTTTCATCATATTTTAGTTAAAGAAAACATTGCAACAAGAAAATTGCTATTTCAAGTGTGTTAGGTATTCTAGAATCCAGTCAATGAAGCTTACAATATACAACGTATTCATCAAAAATAGGTAAAATCTGACTTTATTTTTGTAAAAAATTATATAAATATTTGCTTCCGCGCCCGAATTTTATAATTTTTCATCATATTTTAGCCATAGTATAGGTCCTAAAGCATGTTTATGAATGATTTAACAAAAAAAATCATTTCAAAAATAGGTAAAATCTGACTTTATTTTTGTAAAAAATCATATAAATATTTGCTTCCGCGCCCGATTTTTATGATTTTTCATCATATTTTAGCTAAAAGAAAATATTGCAAAAAGAAAATTGCTATTTCAAGTGTGTTAGGTATTCTAGAATGCAGCCCATGTAGCTTACAATATACAACGTTTTCATCAAAAATAGGTAAAATCTGACTTTTTGTTTGTAAAAAATCATATAAATATTTGTTTTTGCGCCCGAATTTTATAATTTTTCTTCATATATTATCCACAGTATAGGTCCAAAAGCATGTTTATGAATGTATTAACAAAAATATCCATTTCAAGAATATGTAAATCTGACAATATTTTTGTTAAAAATCATATAAATATTTGCTTCCGCGCCCGAATTTTATGATTTTTCATCATAATTTAGGTAAAAAAAAACATTGCAACAAGAAAATTGCTATTTCAAGTGTGGTAGGTATTCTAGAATCCAGCCAATGAAGCTTACATCATACAACGTATTCATCAAAAATAGGTAAAATCTGACTTTATTTTTGTAAAAAATTATATAAATATTTGCTTTCGCGCCCGAATTTTATGATTTTTTATCATATTTTAGCTAAAAGAAAATATTGCAACAAGAAAATTGCTATTTCAAATGTGTTAGGTATTCTAGAATCCAGCCCATGTAGCTTACAATATACAACGTTTTCATCAAAAATAGGTAAAATCTGACTTTTTGTTTGTAAAAAATGATATAAATATTTGTTTCCGCGCCCGAATTTTATAACTGTTAATCATATTTTATCCACAGTATAGGTTGTGACGTCGTTACGTCGCCGGTCCCAATCGTACTCGGCGAAGGGTGACGGTCTACGACGATATCTTCGCGTCACACAACGTACAGTACGCCGCCACAGCCTGAAAAACAAGAACTGGTGCAAAAGCACCGGAATTAGTCGACAGGTTACGGTATAATAAAATATACAAACGCTGTCGCGCTACTGATTGCCAAATCTCGGGCGCCACTCTACGTAACGGTAGAGACGTCTAACTCGCAGGCTTCCAGTGACGACGGCCACGGGTATCTCAGTGGAGAAAAATGTCCAAGGTACGGATTCCAACTCCAGTGGTGATCGCTCGCTTGGACACAATGCGACGGGCCGATTTCCAAGAAAAAAAAGACAGTAAAGAAATAATAAATAAAAAAAATAAATATATTTATTCGGTTCAGAAAAAATATTTTACCCTGCGCTGCTCGCTCACATTTACGCACACGAGGTTATAGGGTGAGGAAAAGAACGAACGCAAAGTGCAATCGGACCGAACTATCCTTGCTGGATCCTGGTTGAAAGAGGAAAACAGGCCAACTCCTGTCTCGCGGCTCGCGAAATCAAAAGATTATTTTTAGGCCGAATTTTATCCAAAATTATCCCGATAGTGGTAACGCGATCACTAGCCTTTTCCTGCTCTAGTAATCGGGACTCGCAAACTATCGAGACTTTCACTCCGCTCGTGCACAGGACGGGAACCCGATGACTTTTTCAAGCACACGTTTCGCCGCACAAGAATGAAGAAAATAAACAGCGGAAACAACTATTACACTATCCGTAAATACTGTATATATATTTATATATATGCACCTACCTTACGGATTTTCTGAAAGATAACTTTGAACAACTGAAACACGAAATCACTAATAACGTCTTTTATTCGTCTTTCAAAATTTTCTCAAAGAGGCTTGAGTCGGTCAATGACCGAGCTTTTATACTGTTCCCCTCCGCCCCTCCATCCCGGAGGGTGAACATAGTCACAGATCACAAAAAAATATACAAAAATAAATATAAATAAATATAAATAAATAACATTTAGCAAACAATATAACAATAATAAAAACAATACACTTACTATTGCCTTAAGTCACTAAACGAGTTAATTTCGCCGCATGAAATTAACTGAACGAGTAACTTGACTACAACCAAAACACATGTTCGATGGTTATGTTTTTCAACACTCCACTTTCACAAAAACCACTGCGATGTGTTTGGCACTGCACTACGTAGAACATTATCTTACATCTCATGGTGTTTGAATCAAGAAAATCGGAGCACTGGTTTGCAGAACACTTCACCAAAACACAATGTAAACAAATAACTCTCCATGCTGTTCGGCCATTACTAGACGTGCGCGCGCTGGCCTTGCGCGGTTGCTTGATTCAAATACAAAGTCTAGGCAATAGTTTTTAAAATATTTGGAAGGTAGCGCTGCGGTAAATTTGACTTCAAATTTACGTTCAAAAATACTGTTAAATTAAAACTGCATCGTGACGCTTCGTCACACATCCCCTTTTCTTCACAAAAAAACAGTAAAAAAATGCGTCTACCTTCCCACGCAAAACCGTAAAAAAACTCAATAAAAAAAAACGGTAATACTTAATCGGTCTTCTACTTGTCCGCCTGGTGAGCCATCAGCGCCTGAGCGAGAGTAGCCGACGAATCCGCCCCGGGATTCGTAATCGTCGCCCAGCGTAGGAAAGTGTATCCGGAAGCGAACTTTTCCGCTGGTGCAGTGGCACCAGGTCCTACGCGTTCTCCGGTATCCAGTCGGTGATGTAGTCGAGTTTGCCGTAGGTGGTCCTGCATGACGATCAGCAGTGCGTGTCGCCACTTCTGCAGCAGTGTTGACGGCACCTACTGTCGCTGCGTTACTCCCGGCGCCCTCGTCTCTCGACGTTCCATTCCTTGAATCCCTAGGTCGCGTTCCTAGGTACTGACTGGCTGGCACTATTCCTACAGTCCATTACTATGTAACACACAAAAATTTAATCAACTTTTGCCATCAGTTTCGATCACGTTGGCTGTATACTTACGCTCTGGTTTTGCAAACAAACCGTAACAAAAAAATAAAAGAAATAAAACCAGGTTACGATATACAGCGTATGGACTCAATGTACACCGATACGGACCGTCTTTGGCCGTTCATCGGGTGTAGAACTCACCAATCATGGTACACAGACACAGATCGACAAACTCAATGAGACGTAAAAACGTGTGTTTGTTTGATACCATGTGCGGACTCTAAAAAAAAAAGAAGTAATCACTAGATGAGCTTCATTACTGCCAATCCTCTCCAACGAGCCAATCTTCCTCCATCTGAGGTTGCCGAACTGTCTACAGATGACTAACTTCTGGATCTTATTCGCCCCAGCAGCTAGAACGCTCTTCGTCGTGCTCGATATCCCGACTAACTCAAGGCACCAGTCGAGCCACGCAAGAGGTATCCAGCTAGCTGTTGTCCGGGGAAATGGCCCTAAAAAAAAACTCGACACACCTGTGTCCCATGGCTCCCATGATCCTCGGTATCACTCTCGCTACAGTAGCCTTGTGGCCCTTCCTCGTGCTCGACATCCAGACGAATCCAATGCGTCGTCGAGCCACGCGTTTAAGCCCTTGGCCACCTACTGTACGGGGTAACGGCCCGACACAACCCGTGTCCCAGGGGCCCCCATGATCCTCGGCATCACTTTCGCTACAGCAGCTCCGATCCCCACCACTCCAGTGCGGTAGCTGCTGTACGGGGTTACGGCCCTACAAAAAAAAATACCACGACACTACCTGTGTCCCACGGCCTTCTGATCCTTGTCATCTGTATTCTTCCGGTAATCCCTAGCGCTGGCTCGTGCCAGTAACAGCTGGTATAACTACGCTCGTACTGGCGATGTCTCGAGACATATTTGGCCAGTAGAACAGTAGCCATTACCCTGACTATGGTCCTCACGGTACCCAAATGGTCAGCTTCTGTATAGGCTGGATTGGCACTCATCACCTCTTCCTGCATGATCGATGGAACGTACTGCTTCCATGCACGATGCTCTTTTTTTTTCCAGTAAGTTTTTAATTCAATCTCGACTGGTTGGAATACCCACGTCCCTGCTCGGGCGCCAAAAATTATGTGACGTCGTTACGTCGCCGGTCCCAATCGTACTCGGCGAAGGGTGACGGTCTACGACGATATCTTCGCGTCACACAACGTACAGTACGCCGCCACAGCCTGAAAAACAAGAACTGGTGCAAAAGCACCGGAATTAGTCGACAGGTTACGGTATAATAAAATATACAAACGCTGTCGCGCTACTGATTGCCAAATCTCGGGCGCCACTCTACGTAACGGTAGAGACGTCTAACTCGCAGGCTTCCAGTGACGACGGCCACGGGTATCTCAGTGGAGAAAAATGTCCAAGGTACGGATTCCAACTCCAGTGGTGATCGCTCGCTTGGACACAATGCGACGGGCCGATTTCCAAGAAAAAAAAGACAGTAAAGAAATAATAAATAAAAAAAATAAATATATTTATTCGGTTCAGAAAAAATATTTTACCCTGCGCTGCTCGCTCACATTTACGCACACGAGGTTATAGGGTGAGGAAAAGAACGAACGCAAAGTGCAATCGGACCGAACTATCCTTGCTGGATCCTGGTTGAAAGAGGAAAACAGGCCAACTCCTGTCTCGCGGCTCGCGAAATCAAAAGATTATTTTTAGGCCGAATTTTATCCAAAATTATCCCGATAGTGGTAACGCGATCACTAGCCTTTTCCTGCTCTAGTAATCGGGACTCGCAAACTATCGAGACTTTCACTCCGCTCGTGCACAGGACGGGAACCCGATGACTTTTTCAAGCACACGTTTCGCCGCACAAGAATGAAGAAAATAAACAGCGGAAACAACTATTACACTATCCGTAAATACTGTATATATATTTATATATATGCACCTACCTTACGGATTTTCTGAAAGATAACTTTGAACAACTGAAACACGAAATCACTAATAACGTCTTTAATTCGTCTTTCAAAATTTTCTCAAAGAGGCTTGAGTCGGTCAATGACCGAGCTTTTATACTGTTCCCCTCCGCCCCTCCATCCCGGAGGGTGAACATAGTCACAGATCACAAAAAAATATACAAAAATAAATATAAATAAATATAAATAAATAACATTTAGCAAACAATATAACAATAATAAAAACAATACACTTACTATTGCCTTAAGTCACTAAACGAGTTAATTTCGCCGCATGAAATTAACTGAACGAGTAACTTGACTACAACCAAAACACATGTTCGATGGTTATGTTTTTCAACACTCCACTTTCACAAAAACCACTGCGATGTGTTTGGCACTGCACTACGTAGAACATTATCTTACATCTCATGGTGTTTGAATCAAGAAAATCGGAGCACTGGTTTGCAGAACACTTCACCAAAACACAATGTAAACAAATAACTCTCCATGCTGTTCGGCCATTACTAGACGTGCGCGCGCTGGCCTTGCGCGGTTGCTTGATTCAAATACAAAGTCTAGGCAATAGTTTTTAAAATATTTGGAAGGTAGCGCTGCGGTAAATTTGACTTCAAATTTACGTTCAAAAATACTGTTAAATTAAAACTGCATCGTGACGCTTCGTCACAAGGTCCAAAAGCATGTTTATGAATGTATTAACAAAAATATCCATTTGAAGAATATGTAAAATCTGACTATTTTTGTAAAAAATCATATAAATATTTGCTTCCGCGCCCGAATTTTATGATTTTTGATTTTTCATCATAATTTAGGTAAAAGAAAACATTGCAACAAGAAAATTGCTATTTAAAGTGTGTTAGGTGTTCTAGAATCCAGCCCATGTAGCTTACAATATACAACGTATACATATAAATATATACTTCCGCGCCCGAATTTTATAATTTTTCATAATATTTTATCCACAGTATAGGTCCAAAAGCATGTATATAAATGTTTTAACAAAAATATTCATTTCAAAAATAGGTAAAATCTGACTTTATTTTTGTAAAAAATCATATAGATATTTGCTTCCGTGCCCGAATTTTATGATTTTTTATCATATTTTAGCTAAAAGAAAACATTACAACAAGAAAATTGCTATTTCAAGTGTGTTAGGTATTCTAGAATCCAGCCTATAAAGCTTACAATGTACAACGTATTCATCAAAAATAGATAAAATCTGACTTTATTTTTGTAAAAAATTATATAAATATTTGCTTCCGCGCCCAAATTTTATAATTTTTCATCATATTTTAGCCATAGTATAGGTCCTAAAGCATGTTTATGAATGATTTAACAAAAATAATCATTTCAAAAATAGGTAAAATCTGACATTATTTTTGTAAAAAATCATATAAATATTTGCTTCCGCGCCCGATTTTTATGATTTTTGATCATATTTTAGCTAAAAGAAAACATTGCAACAAGAAAATTGCTATTTCAAGTGTGTTAGGTATTCTAGAATGCAGCCCATGTAGCTTACAATATACAACGTATTCATCAAAAATAGGTAAAATCTTTCTTTTTTTTTGTAAAAAATCATAAATATATTTGCTTCCGCTTCCGAATTTTATAATTTGTCATCATGTTTTATACACAGTATAGGTCCAAAAGCATGTTTATGAATGTATTAACAAAAATATCCATTTCAAGAATATGTAAAATCTGACATTATTTATATAAAACATCATATAAATATTTGCTTCTGCGCCCAAAATTTATGATTTTTCATCATAATCTAGGTAAAAGAAAACATTGCAACAAGAAAATTGCTATTTCAAGTGTGGTAGTTATTCTGGAATCCAGCCAATGAAGCTTACAATATACAACGCATTCATCAAAAATAGGTAATATCTGACTTTATTTTTGTAAAAGATTATATAAATATTTGCTTCTGCGCCCGAATTTTAAAATTTTTTATAATATTTTATCCGCAGTATAGGTCCAAAAGCATGTTTATGAATGTTTTAACAAAAATATCTATTTCAAGAAAAGGAAAATCAAACTTAATTTTTGTAAAAAATCATATAAATATTTGCTTCCGCGCCCTAATTTTATGAATTTTCATCATAATTTAGGTAAAAGAAAACATTGCAACAAGAAAATTGCTATTTCAAGTGTGGTAGGTATTCTAGAATCAAGCCAATGAAGCTTACAATATACAACGTATTCATCAAAAATAGGTAAAATCTGACTTTATTTTTGTAAAAAATCATATAAATATTTGCTTCCGCGCCGGAATTTTATGATTTTTCATCATATTTTAGCTAAAAGAAAACATTGCAACAAGAAAATTGCTATTTCAAGTTTGTTAGGTATTCTAGAATCCAGCCCATGTAGCTTACAATATACAAGGTAATCATCAAAAATAGGTAAAATTTGACTTTTTTTGTAAAAAATCATATAAATATTTGCTTCCGCGCCCGAATTTTATAATTTTTCATCATATTTTATCCACAGTATAGGTCTAAAAGCATGTTTATGAAAGTTTTAACAAAAATATCTATTTCAAGAATAGGTAAAATCTGACTTTATTTTTTAAAAAATCATATAAGTATTTGCTTCCGCGCCCGAATTTTATGATTTTTCTTCATATTTTAGCTAAAAGAAAACATTGCAACAAGAAAATTGCTATTTCAAGTTTGTTAGGTATTCTAGAATCCAGCCCATGTAGCTTACAATATACAACGTATTCATCAAAAATAGGTAAAATCTGACTTTATTTTGTAAAAAATTATATAAATATTTGCTGCCGCGCCCGAATTTTATAATTTTTTATAATATATTATCCATAGCATAGGTCCAAAAGCATGTTTATGAATGTTTTAACAAAAATATCCATTTCAAAAATAGGTAAAATCTGACTTTATTTTTGTAAAAAATCATATAAATATTTGCTTCCGCGCCCGAATTTAATGATTTTTCATCATATTTTAGCTAAAAGAAAACATTGCAATAAGAAAATTGCTATTTCAAGTGTGTTAGGTATTCTAGAATCCAGCCCATGTAGCTTACAATATACAACGTATTCATCAAAAATAGGTAAAATCTGACTTTTTTTTTGTAAAAAATCATATAAATATTTGCCTCCGCGCCCGAATTTTATAATTTTTCATCATATTTTATCCACAGTATAGGTCCAAAAGCATGTTTATGAATGTTTTAACAAAAATATCCATTTCAAGAATAGGTAAAATCTCACTTTATTTTTGTAAAAAATCATATAAATATTTGCTTCCGCGCCCGAATTTCATGATTTTTCATCATAATTCAGGTAAAAGAAAACATTGCAACAAGAAAATTGCTATTTTTTAGTGTAGAAGGTATTCTAGAATCCAGCCAATGAAGCTTACAATATACAACGTATTCATCAAAAATAGGTAAAATCTGACTTTATTTTTGTAAAAAATTATATAAATATTTGCTTCCGCGCACGAATTTTATGTTTTTTCATCATAAATTAGGCAAAAGAAAACATTGCAACAAGAAAATTGCTATTTAAAGTGTGTTAGGTATTCTACAATCCAGCCCATGTAGCTTAAAATATACAACCTATTCATCAAAAATAGGTAAAATCTGACTTTATTTTTGTAAAAAATTATATAAATATTTGCTGCCGCGCCCGAATTTTATGATTTTTCATCATATTTTAGCTAATAGAAAACATTGCCTCAAGAAAATTGCTATTTCAAGTGTGGTAGGTATTCTAGAATCCAGCCAATGAAGGTTACAATATACAACGTATTTATCAAAAATAGGTAAAATCTGACTTTATTTTTGTAAAAAATTATATAAATATTTGCTTCTGCGCCCGAATGTTATAATTTTTTATAATGTTTTATCCATAGTATAGGTCCAAAAGCGTGTTTATGAACGTTTTCACAAAAATATCCATTTCAAAAATAGTTAAAATCTGACTTTATTTTTGTAAAGAATCATATAAATATTTGCTTCCGCGCCCGAATTTTAAGTTTTTTCATCATAATTTAGGTTAAAGGTAAAACATTGCAACAAGAAAATTGCTATTTTAAGTGTGTTAGGTATTCTAGAATCCAGCCCATGTAGCTTACAATATACAACGTATTCATCTAAAATAGGTAAAATCTGACTTTTTTTTGGAAAAAATCATTTAAATATTTGCTTCCGCGCCCGAATTTTATTATTTTTCATCATAATTTAGGTAAAAGAAAACATTGCAATAAGAAAATTGCTATTTCAAGTGTGGTAGGTATTCTAGAATCCAGCCAATGAAGCTTACAATATAAAAAGTATTATTAAAAAATAGGTAAAATCTGACTTTATTTTTGTGAAATATTATTTAAATATTTGCTTCCACGCTTGAATTTTATAATTTTTCATCATATTTTATCTATAGTATAGGTCCAAAAGCATGTTTAAGGACGTTTTAACAAAAATATCCATTACAAAAATAGGTAAAATCTTACTTTATTTTTGTAAAAAATCATATAAATATTTGCTTCCGCGCCCGAATTTTATGATTTTTCATCATATTTTATCTAAAAGAAAACATTGCAACAAGAAAATTGCTATTTTAAGTGTGTTAGGTATTCTAGAATCCAGCCCATGTAGCTTACAATATACAACGTATTCATCAAAAATAGGTAAAATCTGACATTTTTTTACTCTGAGATAGCGCGT
>JAQOWZ010000580.1:0-30112 GCA_035578165.1 Stenolophus ochropezus
ACGCGCTATCTCAGAGTTTTATGAATGTTTTAACAAAAATATCCATTTCAAGAATAGGTAAAATCTGACATTATTTTTGTAAAAAATCATATAAATATTTGCTTCCGCGCCCGAATTTTATGATTTTTGATCATAATTTAGGTAAAAGAAAACATTGCAACAAGAAAATTGCTATTACAAGTGTGGTAGGTATTCTAGAATCCAGCCAATGAATCTTACAATATACAACGTATTCATCAAAAAAACGCGCTATCTCAGAGTAATCATATAAATATTTGCTTCCGCGCCCGAATTTTATAATTTTTCATCATATTTTTTCCGCAGTTTAGGTCCAAAAACATGTTTATGAATGTTTTAACATAAATATCCATTTCAAGAATAGGTAAAATCTGACTTTATTTTTGTAAAAAATCATATAAATATTTGCTTCCGCGCCCGAATTTTATGATTTTTCATCATAATTTAGGTAAAAGAAAACATTGCAACAAGAAAATTGCTATTACAAGTGTAGTAGGTATTCTAGAATCCAGCCAATGAATCTTGCAATATACAACGTATTCATCAAAAATAAAAAAAATCTGACTTTTTTTTTTGTAAAAAATCATATAAATATTTGCTTCCGCGCCCGAATTTTATAATTTTTCATCATATTTTATCCACAGTATAGGTCCAAAAGCATGTTTATGAATGTTTTAACGAAAATATCCATTTCAAATATAGGTAAAATCTGACTTTATTTTTGTAAAAAATCATATAAATATTTGCGTCCGCGCCCGAATTTTATGATTTTTCATCATAATTTAGGTAAAAGAAAACATTGCAACAAGGAAATTGCTATTTCAAGTGTGATAGGTATTCTAGAATCCAGATAATGAAGCTTACAACATATTCATCAAAATTAAATAAAAGCTGACTTTTTTTTTGTAAAATATCATATAAATGTTTGCTTCCGCGCCCGAATTTTATGATTTTTTATCATATTTTAGCTAGAAGAAAACATTGCAACAAGAAAATTGCTATTTTAAGTGTGTTAGGTATTCTAGAATCCAGCCCATGTAGCTTACAATATACAACGTATTCATCAAAAATAGTTAAAATCTGACTTTTTTTTGTAAAAAATCATATAAATATTTGTTTGCGCGCCCGAATTTTATCATTTTTCATCATATTTTATCCGCAGTATAGGTCCAAAAGCATGTTTATAAATGTTTTAACAAAAATATCCATTTCAAGAATAGGAAAAATCTGACATTATTTTTGTAAAAAATCATATAAATATTTGCTTCCGCGCCCGAATTTTATGATTTTTCATCATATTTTAGGTAAAAGAAAACATTGGCAACAAGAAAATTGCTATTTCAAGTGTGTTAGGTATTCTAGAATCCAGCCCATGTAGCTTACAATATGACAACGTATTCATCAAAAATAGGAAAAATCTGACTTTTTTTTTGTAAAAAATCATATAAATATTTGTTTGCGCGCCCGAATTTTATAATTTTTCATCATATTTTATCCGCAGTATAGGTCCAAAAGCATGTTTATAAACGTTTTAAACAAAAATATCCATTTCAAAAATATGTAAAATCTGACTTTATTTTTGTAAAAAAATATATAAATATTTGCTTCCGCGCCCGAATTTTATGATTTCCCATCATATTTTAGCTAAAAGAAAACATTGCAACAAGAAAATTGCTATTTCAAGTTTGTTAGATAATCTAGAATCCAGCCCATGTAGCTTACAATATACAACGTATTCATCAAAAATAGGTAAAATCTGACTTTTATTTTGTAAAAAATCATATAAATATTTGTTTGCGCGCCCGAATTTTAAAGTTTTTCATCATATTTTATCCGCAATATAGGTCCAAAAGCATGTTTATGAATGTTTTAACAAAAATATCCATTTCATGAATAGGAAAAATCTGACTTTATTTTTGTAAAAAATCATATAAATATTTGCTTCCGCGCCCGAATTTTATGATTTTTCATCATAATTTACGTAAAAGAAAACATTGCAACAAAAAAATTGCTATTTCAAGTGTGGTAGGTATTCTAGAATCCAGCCAATGAAGCTTACAATATACAACGTATTCATCAAAAATAGTTAATATCTGAGTTTTTTTTTGCAAAAAATCATATAAATATTTGTTTGCGCGCCCGAATTTTATAATTTTTCATCATATTTTATCCGCAGTATAGGTCCAAAAGCATGTTTATGAACGTTTTAACAAAAATATCCATTTCAAAAATATGTAAAATATGACTTTATTTTTGAAAAAAATCATATAAATATTTGCTTTCGGGCCCGAATTTTATGATTTTTCATCATAATTTAGGTAAAAGAAAACATTGCAACAAGAAAATTGCTATTTCAAGTTTGTTAGGTATTCTAGAATCCAGCGCATGTAGCTTACAATATACAACGTATTCATCAAACATAGGTAAAATCTGACTTTTTTTTGTAAAAAATCATATAAATATTTGCTTCCGCGCCCGAATTTTATAATTTTTCATCATATTTTATCCATAGTATTGGTCCAAAAGCTTTTTTATGAATGTTTTAACGAAAATATCCATTTCAAATATAGGTAAAATCTGACTTTATTTTTGTAAAAAATCATATAAATATTTGCTTCCGCGCCCGAATTTTATGATTTTTCATCATAATTTAGGTAAAAGAAAACATTGCAACAAGGAAATTGCTATTTCAAGTGTGATAGGTATTCTAGAATCCAGATAATGAAGCTTACAACGTATTCATCAAAATTAAATAAAAGCTGACTTTTTTTTTGTAAAATATCATATAAATGTTTGCTTCCGCGCCCGAATTTTATGATTTTTCATCATATTTTAGGTAAAAGAAAACATTGCAACAAGAAAATTGCTATTTCAAGTGTGGTAGGTATTCTAGAATCCAGCCAATGAATCTTACAATATACAACGTATTCATCAAAAATAAATAAAATCTGACTTTTTTTTTGTAAAAAATCATATAAATATTTGCTTCCGCGCCCGAATTTTATAATTTTTCTTCATATTTTATCCACAGTATAGGTCCAAAAGCATGTTTATAAATGTTTTAACAAAAATATCCATTTCAAGAATAGGAATCATATTTTAGGTAAAAGAAAACATTGCAACAAGAAAATTGCTATTTCAAGTGTGTTAGGTATTCTAGAATCCAGCCCATGTAGCTTACAATATACAACGTATTCATCAAAAATAGGAAAAATCTGACTTTTTTTTTGTAAAAAATCATATAAATATTTGTTTGCGCGCCCGAATTTTATAATTTTTCATCATATTTTATCCGCAGTATAGGTCCAAAAGCATGTTTATGAACGTTTTAACAAAAATATCCATTTCAAAAATATGTAAAATATGACTTTATTTTTGAAAAAAATCATATAAATATTTGCTTTCGGGCCCGAATTTTATGATTTTTCATCATAATTTAGGTAAAAGAAAACATTGCAACAAGAAAATTGCTATTTCAAGTTTGTTAGGTATTCTAGAATCCAGCGCATGTAGCTTACAATATACAACGTATTCATCAAACATAGGTAAAATCTGACTTTTTTTTGTAAAAAATCATATAAATATTTGCTTCCGCGCCCGAATTTTATAATTTTTCATCATATTTTATCCATAGTATTGGTCCAAAAGCTTTTT
The DNA here is from genome assembly GCA_035578165.1 of Stenolophus ochropezus. Lineage (NCBI taxonomy): Eukaryota > Metazoa > Arthropoda > Insecta > Coleoptera > Carabidae > Stenolophus > Stenolophus ochropezus. The sequence goes on from JAQOWZ010000580.1 coordinate 3,673, forward strand.
TATGAATGTTTTAACGAAAATATCCATTTCAAATATAGGTAAAATCTGACTTTATTTTTGTAAAAAAATCATATAAATATTTGCTTCCGCGCCCGAATTTTATGATTTTTCATCATAATTTAGGTAAAAGAAAACATTGCAACAAGGAAATTGCTATTTCAAGTGTGATAGGTATTCTAGAATCCAGATAATGAAGCTTACAACGTATTCATCAAAATTAAATAAAAGCTGACTTTTTTTTTGTAAAATATCATATAAATGTTTGCTTCCGCGCCCGAATTTTATGATTTTTCATCATATTTTAGGTAAAAGAAAACATTGCAACAAGAAAATTGCTATTTCAAGTGTGGTAGGTATTCTAGAATCCAGCCAATGAATCTTACAATATACAACGTATTCATCAAAAATAAATAAAATCCGACTTTTTTTTTGTAAAAAATCATATAAATATTTGCTTCCGCGCCCGAATTTTATAATTTTTCTTCATATTTTATCCACAGTATAGGTCCAAAAGCATGTTTATAAATGTTTTAACAAAAATATCCATTTCAAGAATAGGAAAAAATCTGACATTATTTTTGTAAAAAATCATATAAATATTTGCTTCCGCGCCCGAATTTTATGATTTTTCATCATATTTTAGGTAAAAGAAAACATTGCAACAAGAAAATTGCTATTTCAAGTGTGTTAGGTATTCTAGAATCCAGCCCATGTAGCTTACAATATACAACGTATTCATCAAAAATAGGAAAAATCTGACTTTTTTTTTGTAAAAAATCATATAAATATTTGTTTGCGCGCCCGAATTTTATAATTTTTCATCATATTTTATCCGCAGTATAGGTCCAAAAGCATGTTTATAAATGTTTTAACAAAAATATCCATTTCAAGAATAGGAAAAATCTGACATTATTTTTGTAAAAAATCATATAAATATTTGCTTCCGCGCCCGAATTTTATGATTTTTCATCATATTTTAGGTAAAAGAAAACATTGCAACAAGAAAATTGCTATTTCAAGTGTGTTAGGTATTCTAGAATCCAGCCCATGTAGCTTACAATATACAACGTATTCATCAAAAATAGGTAAAATCTGACTTTTTTTTTGTAAAAAATCATATAAATATTTGTTTGCGCGCCCGAATTTTATAATTTTTCATCATATTTTTTCCGCAGTTTAGGTCCAAAAGCATGTTTATGAATGTTTTAACATAAATATCCATTTTAAGAATAGGAAAAATCTGACTTTATTTTTGTAAAAAATCATATAAATATTTGCTTCCGCGCCCGAATTTTATAATTTTTCTTCATATTTTATCCACAGTATAGGTCCAAAAGCATGTTTTATATAAATGTTTTAACAAAAATATCCATTTCAAGAATAGGAATCATATTTTAGGTAAAAGAAAACATTGCAACAAGAAAATTGCTATTTCAAGTGTGTTAGGTATTCTAGAATCCAGCCCATGTAGCTTACAATATACAACGTATTCATCAAAAATAGGAAAAATCTGACTTTTTTTTTGTAAAAAATCATATAAATATTTGTTTGCGCGCCCGAATTTTATAATTTTTCATCATATTTTATCCGCAGTATAGGTCCAAAAGCATGTTTATGAACGTTTTAACAAAAATATCCATTTCAAAAATATGTAAAATATGACTTTATTTTTGAAAAAAATCATATAAATATTTGCTTTCGGGCCCGAATTTTATGATTTTTCATCATAATTTAGGTAAAAGAAAACATTGCAACAAGAAAATTGCTATTTCAAGTTTGTTAGGTATTCTAGAATCCAGCGCATGTAGCTTACAATATACAACGTATTCATCAAACATAGGTAAAATCTGACTTTTTTTTGTAAAAAATCATATAAATATTTGCTTCCGCGCCCGAATTTTATAATTTTTCATCATATTTTATCCATAGTATTGGTCCAAAAGCTTTTTTATGAATGTTTTAACGAAAATATCCATTTCAAATATAGGTAAAATCTGACTTTATTTTTGTAAAAAATCATATAAATATTTGCTTCCGCGCCCGAATTTTATGATTTTTCATCATAATTTAGGTAAAAGAAAACATTGCAACAAGGAAATTGCTATTTCAAGTGTGATAGGTATTCTAGAATCCAGATAATGAAGCTTACAACGTATTCATCAAAATTAAATAAAAGCTGACTTTTTTTTTGTAAAATATCATATAAATGTTTGCTTCCGCGCCCGAATTTTATGATTTTTTCATCATATTTTAGGTAAAAGAAAACATTGCAACAAGAAAATTGCTATTTCAAGTGTGGTAGGTATTCTAGAATCCAGCCAATGAATCTTACAATATACAACGTATTCATCAAAAATAAATAAAATCTGACTTTTTTTTTTGTAAAAAATCATATAAATATTTGCTTCCGCGCCCGAATTTTATAATTTTTCTTCATATTTTATCCACAGTATAGGTCCAAAAGCATGTTTATAAATGTTTTAACAAAAATATCCATTTCAAGAATAGGAAAAATCTGACATTATTTTTGTAAAAAATCATATAAATATTTGCTTCCGCGCCCGAATTTTATGATTTTTCATCATATTTTAGGTAAAAGAAAACATTGCAACAAGAAAATTGCTATTTCAAGTGTGTTAGGTATTCTAGAATCCAGCCCATGTAGCTTACAATATACAACGTATTCATCAAAAATAGGAAAAATCTGACTTTTTTTTTGTAAAAAAATCATATAAATATTTGTTTGCGCGCCCGAATTTTATAATTTTTCATCATATTTTATCCGCAGTATAGGTCCAAAAGCATGTTTATAAATGTTTTAACAAAAATATCCATTTCAAGAATAGGAAAAATCTGACATTATTTTTGTAAAAAATCATATAAATATTTGCTTCCGCGCCCGAATTTTATGATTTTTCATCATATTTTAGGTAAAAGAAAACATTGCAACAAGAAAATTGCTATTTCAAGTGTGTTAGGTATTCTAGAATCCAGCCCATGTAGCTTACAATATACAACGTATTCATCAAAAATAGGTAAAAATCTGACTTTTTTTTTGTAAAAAATCATATAAATATTTGTTTGCGCGCCCGAATTTTATAATTTTTCATCATATTTTTTCCGCAGTTTAGGTCCAAAAGCATGTTTATGAATGTTTTAACATAAATATCCATTTTAAGAATAGGAAAAATCTGACTTTATTTTTGTAAAAAATCATATAAATATTTGCTTCCGCGCCCGAATTTTATGATTTTTCATCATATTTTAGCTAGAAGAAAACATTGCAACAAGAAAATTGCTATTTCAAGTGTGGTAGGTATTCTAGAATCCAGCCCATGTAGCTTACAATATACAACGTATTCATCAAAAGTAGGAAAAATCTGAATTTTTTTTGTAAAAAATCATATAAATATTTGTTTGCGCGCCCGAATTTTATAATTTTTCATCATATTTTATCCGCAGTATAGGTCCAAAAGCATGTTTATGAATGTTTTAACAAAAATATCCATTTCAAGAATAGGAAAAATCTGACTTTATTTTTGTAAAAAATCATATAAATATTTGCTTCCGCGCCCAAATTTTATGATTTTTCATCATAATTTACGTAAAAGAAAACATTGCAACAAAAAATTGCTATTTCAAGTGTGGTAGGTATTCTAGAATCCAGCCAATGAAGCTTACAATATACAACGTATTCATCAAAAATAGTTAATATCTGAGTTTTTTTTGCAAAAAATCATATAACTATTTGTTTGCGCGCCCGAATTTTATAATTTTTTATCATATTTTATCCGCAGTATAGGTCCAAAAGCATGTTTATGAACGTTTTAACAAAAATATCCATTTCAAAAATATGTAAAATATGACTTTATTTTTGAAAAAAATCATATAAATATTTGCTTCCGAGCCCGAATTTTATGATTTTTCATCATATTTTAGCTAAAAGAAAACATTGCAACAAGAAAATTGCTATTTCAAGTGTGTTAGGTATTCTAGAATCCAGCCCAAGTAGCTTACAATATGCAACGTATTCATCAAAAATAGGTAAAATCTGACTTTTTTTTTGTAAAAAAATCATATAAATATTTGTTTGCGCGCCCGAATTTTATAATTTTTCATCATATTTTTTCGCAGTTTAGGTCCAAAAACATGTTTATGAATGTTTTAACATAAATATCCATTTCAAGAATAGGTAAAATCTGACTTTATTTTTGTAAAAAATCATATAAATATTTACTTCCGCGCCCGAATTTTATGATTTTTCATCATAATTTAGGTAAAAGAAAACATTGCAACAAGAAAATTGCTATTTCAAGTGTGTTAGGTATTCTAGAATCCAGCCCATGTAGCTTACAATATGCAACGTATTCATCAAAAATAGGTAAAATCTGACTTTTTTTTTTGTAAAAAATCATATAAATATTTGTTTGCGCGCCCGAATTTTATAATTTTTCATCATATTTTTTCCGCAGTTTAGGTCCAAAAGCATGTTTATGAATGTTTTAACATAAATATCCATTTCAAGAATAGGAAAAATCTGACTTTATTTTTGTAAAAAATCATATAAATATTTGCTTCCGCGCCCGAATTTTATGATTTTTCATCATATTTTAGCTAGAAGAAAACATTGCAACAAGAAAATTGCTATTTCAAGTGTGGTAGGTATTCTAGAATCCAGCCCATGTAGCTTACAATATACAACGTATTCATCAAAAGTAGGAAAAATCTGATTTTTTTTTGTAAAAAATCATATAAATATTTGTTTGCGCGCCCGAATTTTATAATTTTTCATCATATTTTATCCGCAGTATAGGTCCAAAAGCATGTTTATGAATGTTTTAACAAAAATATCCATTTCAAGAATAGGAAAAATCTGACTTTATTTTTGTAAAAAATCATATAAATATTTGCTTCCGCGCCCAAATTTTATGATTTTTCATCATAATTTACGTAAAAGAAAACATTGCAACAAAAAATTGCTATTTCAAGTGTGGTAGGTATTCTAGAATCCAGCCAATGAAGCTTACAATATACAACGTATTCATCAAAAATAGTTAATATCTGAGTTTTTTTTGCAAAAAATCATATAACTATTTGTTTGCGCGCCCGAATTTTATAATTTTTCATCATATTTTATCCGCAGTATAGGTCCAAAAGCATGTTTATGAACGTTTTAACAAAAATATCCATTTCAAAAATATGTAAAATATGACTTTATTTTTGAAAAAAATCATATAAATATTTGCTTCCGAGCCCGAATTTTATGATTTTTCATCATATTTTAGCTAAAAGGAAACATTGCAACAAGAAAATTGCTATTTCAAGTGTGTTAGGTATTCTAGAATCCAGCCCAAGTAGCTTACAATATGCAACGTATTCATCAAAAATAGGTAAAATCTGACTTTTTTTTTGTAAAAAATCATATAAATATTTGTTTGCGCGCCCGAATTTTATAATTTTTCATCATATTTTTTCCGCAGTTTAGGTCCAAAAACATGTTTACGAATGTTTTAACATAAATATCCATTTCAAGAATAGGTAAAATCTGACTTTATTTTTGTAAAAAATCATATAAATATTTGCTTCCGCGCCCGAATTTTATGATTTTTCATCATAATTTAGGTAAAAGAAAACATTGCAACAAGAAAATTGCTATTACAAGTGTAGTAGGTATTCTAGAATCCAGCCAATGAATCTTGCAATATACAACGTATTCATCAAAAATAAAAAAAATCTGACTTTTTTTTTGTAAAAAATCATATAAATATTTGCTTCCGCGCCCGAATTTTATAATTTTTCATCATATTTTATCCACAGTATAGGTCCAAAAGCATGTTTATGAATGTTTTAACAAAAATATCCATTTCAAGAATAGGTAAAATCTGACTTTATTTTTGTAAAAAATCATATAAATATTTGCTTTCGCGCCCGAATTTTATAATTTTTCATCATATTTTACTACTGTATAGGTCCAAAAGCATGTTTATGAATGTTTTAACAAAAATATCCATTTCAAGAATAGGTAAAATCTGACATTATTTTTGTAAAAAATCATATAAATATTTGCTTCCGCGCCCGAATTTTATGATTTTTGATCATAATTTAGGTAAAAGAAAACATTGCAACAAGAAAATTGCTATTACAAGTGTGGTAGGTATTCTAGAATCCAGCCAATGAATCTTACAATATACAACGTATTCATCAAAAATAAATAAAATCTGACTTTTTTTTTGTAAAAAATCATATAAATATTTGCTTCCGCGCCCGAATTTTATAATTTTTCTTCATATTTTATCCACAGTATAGGTCCAAAAGCATGTTTATGAATGTTTTAACAAAAATATCTATTTCAAGAATAGGTAAAATCTGACTTTATTTTTGTAAAAAATCATATAAATATTTGCTTTCGGGCTCGAATTTTATGATTTTTCATCATAATTTAGGTAAAAGAAAACATTGCAACAAGAAAATTGCTATTTCAAGTTTGTTAGGTATTCTAGAATCCAGCGCATGTAGCTTACAATATACAACGTATTCATCAAACATAGGTAAAATCTGACTTTTTTTGTAAAAAATCATATAAATATTTGCTTCCGCGCCCGAATTTTATAATTTTTCATCATATTTTATCCATAGTATTGGTCCAAAAGCATGTTTATGAATGTTTTAACGAAAATATCCATTTCAAATATAGGTAAAATCTGACTTTATTTTTGTAAAAAATCATATAAATATTTGCGTCCGCGCCCGAATTTTATGATTTTTCATCATAATTTAGGTAAAAGAAAACATTGCAACAAGGAAATTGCTATTTCAAGTGTGATAGGTATTCTAGAATCCAGATAATGAAGCTTACAACGTATTCATCAAAATTAAATAAAAGCTGACTTTTTTTTTGTAAAATATCATATAAATGTTTGCTTCCGCGCCCGAATTTTATGATTTTTTATCATATTTTAGCTAGAAGAAAACATTGCAACAAGAAAATTGCTATTTTAAGTGTGTTAGGTATTCTAGAATCCAGCCCATGTAGCTTACAATATACAACGTATTCATCAAAAATAGGTAAAATCTGACTTTTTTTTTGTAAAAAATCATATAAATATTTGCTTCCGCGCCCGAATTTTATGATTTTTCATCATATTTTAGCTAAAAGAAAACATTGCAACAAGATAATTGCTATTGCAAGTGTGGTTGGTATTCTAGAATCCAGCCCATGTAGCTTACAATATACAACGTATTCATCAAAAATAGGTAAAATCTGACTTTATTTTTGTGAAAAATCATATAAATATTTGCCTCCGCGCCCGAATGTTATAATTTTTCATCATATTTTATCCACAGTATAGGTCCAAAAGCATGTTTATGAAAGTTTTAACAAAAATATCCACTCAAAAATAGGTAAAATCTGACTTTATTTTTGTAAAAAATCATATAAATATTTGCTTCCGCGCCCGAATTTTATGATTTTTAATCATATTTAAGATAAAAGAAAACATTGCAACAAGAAAATTGCTATTTCAAGTGTGGTAGGTATTCTAGAATCCAGCCAATGAAGCTTACAATATACAACGTATTCATCAAAAATAGGTAAAATCTGTCTTTATTTTTGAAAAAAAATCATATAAATATTTGTTTCGCGCACCAATTTTATAATTTTTCATCATATTTTATCCATAGTATAGGTCCAAAAGCATGTTTAAGAATGTTTTAACAAAAATATCTATTTCAAAAATAAGTAAAATATGACTTTATTTTTGTGAAAAATCATATAAATATATGCTTCCGCGCCCAAATATTATGATTTTGCATCATATTTTAGCTAAAAGAAAACATTGCAACAAGAAAATTGCTATTTTAAGTGTGTTAGGTATTCTAGAATCCAGCCCATGTAGCTTACAATATACAGGATGTCCCATTTAAGACACGAATGCATTGGTATCTCGAGAACCGTAAGAGCTACGAGGTTGGTTAAATTAGACAAAAGTTGCCCCGTTAGGAGGCTATTTTAATGGTGTTTTGTTATTTGCGAAAAAATGCATAGGTCACTAGATATAGGGGAAAATGTAAGTTTAGCGATTTTCTTTTTTTGCTTATAACTTTGTTATATGAAATAATACGAGATTCTAGTTTGCACTTCCTTAAGGCACTTTTGTATGGTGAATTTGCAGAAGTACTCAATATTTTTTATATCTAACGATTTTCGAGTTACTGATAGCAACTTTTATTTTTCATATGGAGGTCATATTAAGCTATGGTATTTTTAAATAGAGATTTTTTTTAGGTTTACAATGATATAAAACAGTACTACTTTATTTTTATAATTAACAGAAAAATTAACAAAAATTGTTATTTATACTAAAATTGCATTGAAAATAGTAAATTAAAGGCTGCAGTCTAAGAAAATAACTATTTCATAACATATATTGCAACAAGTTTATTTAATTAAAGTTAAAAATTCAAAAATAATTTGTGAAAACTTCACAATAAATTTAGTTAAATTCTTCCACAGCAGCCGCTGCTGTGGAGAATTTAACTAAATTTATTGTGAAGTTTTCACAAATTATTTTTGAATTTTTAACTTTAATTAAATAAACTTGTTGCAATATATGTTATGAAACTAGTTATTTTCTTCGACTGCAGCCTTTAATTTACTTTTTTCGATGCAATTTTAGTATAAATAATAATTTTTGTTAATTTTTTTGTTAATTATGAAAATAAATTATTACTTTTTTATATCATTGTAAAACTAGAAAAAATCTCTTTTTAAAAATACCATAGCTTAAAAACCATTTATGCCCAATGGGTCGTCAAAGACCCACCTTTAAAAAAAATTTTTATACAAATGTGATGAACATTCTGTTGACTACGTGTTAAATATATCATTCTTGTAAGTGAAAGCAACTGCTGCTTGTAAGGGCAACAGTTTATTTTGTTCTTATAGTACACAAAGTGTACATCAATTCTGAGTGTCGACAACGTACGCAGCATGGCTTCATTGAAAAATCTGTAAGTACATTTAAATAATAAGCAATAATATTTAAGTTTGTTTTATTTCGTAAAACACTAAATGTGCTATAATTTTATGGTTAAATTAGTACAAAATTATTTGATATTTGCAATAAATTTCATATTATTTTTTGATGGGTCGTTAACGACCCATTGGGCACATGGCATGTTATTATTTAAAAATTTTTTTAGACGCAAACCACTTACCGCGGCAGAGATTTTAGAAGAAATAGAGAAAGTTAAATATGGTGAGGATGTTCCCGATGATATTTTTATTTTGCCTCCAGACAATAGTGGATGGGACACAGATTCAGATTCTGGAGATGAGGAATGTAATGATCCATACAGACTAAATAGAGGTTAATTGAATGCTTTGGCTGAATTTCAATTTAAAGGTAATGAAGAAAATATCGATAGTGAAGTTCATCAAGAAGAATCAGAGCTAAATAAGCAACCTTCTCCGAAGAAAACAAGAAAGACTACACGAAATTGGTCTAAATCTATAAATTTACCAACCTTATGTGCGGAATCCAGTCCACCAAAATTACCAGTCTTAACACTTACTTCCGAAAGTAACCCAATTGAATTTTTTAAATTGTTTATGAGTAAAGATATTATAGAATATTTATTAGGGGAAACAAATGCTTACGCCGCCATAAAAAATTACAATGTTTCAATAGAAATTGAAGAATTTTATGTATTTTTAGGAATTTTAATTTTAAGTGGTTATGTCCCTTTACCAAGACGCAGAATGTATTGGGAGAACTCCGAGGATTTGCATAATATTTTAGTAGCAAAATCTATGAGACGTAATAGATTCGAAGAAATATTTAGATTTTTTCATGCCGCAGATAATAACAATCTTGACCCAAATGACAAATTAGCCAAAATAAGACCTTTAATTCAAAAATTAAATACAAAATTTTTAACTTTTGCACCTATTGAAAAACAAATTTCTATAGATGAATCTATGATACCCTATTTTGGCCGTAATGGGTGCAAACAATTTATTCGCGGCAAGCCAATAAGGTTTGGATATAAAGCATGGGCAATGGCTTTATCTAACGGTTACTGTCTAAATTTTAATATATATCAAGGTAGAAAACATACACCTGGCGTTGAGAAGAGTTGTGGATTGGGGGAAAGTGTGGTTTTAAATTTTGCAAAAATTTTACAAAATTCCTTTGAAGTTATTAAATTTTCTTTGTATTTTGACAACTTTTTTACAAGTATGAAATTGTTATCAGCTATTGGTGATATGGAATTTGGTGCTACTGGAACTGTTCGCGAAAACAGGACAGAAAAGTGTCCTTTGGAAAGCAAAAAGGATATGATAAAAAAACCAAGAGGTTACTTCTGTAGTTCTTTCGAAACTAGTGATAAAATTGCAGCTATAAAGTGGAAAGACAACAATGTTGTTACATTATTATCCAATTAATATGGAGTTGAGCCAATACAAAAAGCAAGTCGGTATTCCGTCAAAGAAAAACAAAAAATTCAAATAGACCAACCATTCGTAATTTTGCAATATAATAAATTTATGGGCGGAGTCGATTTAATGGATAACAATATTTCGAATTATAGAATATAAATAAGGGGGAAAAAATGGTACTTCCCCATATGGCTCTGGATGCTTGATGTTTGCGTAACTAATGCCTGGACACTAGCACGACAATTTGGCTATAAAGAAGACAATTTAGAATTTCGTAGACATATAGTTCGCAAATTGTTGACCAATTACGGAAAGCCACCTCGTCCTACTGGACCTCAGTATACACCAATAATTCCTGCTCCGTCCACATCAACGCAACATTTAATTGTTACTGGTGCTCAAAGAAGAAGGTGTCGTGTATGTTCAAACAAAACCACGAAACCTTGTGACAGGTGCGAAATTCCACTTCACGATAAATGCTTCAAAGAATACCGTATCACATTTTTCAAGCAGTAATGAATAAATAAACATAATAAGAATACATTTTATTTTCTGTTTTATGAAATAAATGTTTGAAGAAAATAAATAATATTATTTTGCAAGAGTCTATATATTTCATTATTTATATTCCTAACTGCCCAAAGGGTCGTTAACGACCCAGCGTGTATTTCGAAAGCAAACCTATTAATAATATTTTTAAGTATTTTTACTATGTATATTAAAGCTTTTTACAATATCTCTGTGAATAAAATCCAAATATTCCGACAAAAATAGTTCTGGGCATAAATGGGTTAATATGACCTCCATATGAAAAATAAAAGTTGCTATCAGTAACTCGTAAATGATTAGATATAAAAAAAATGAGTACTTCTGCAAATTCACCATACAAAAGTGCCTTAAGAAAGTGCAAACCAGAATCTCGTATTATTTCATATAACAAAGTTATAAGCAAAAAAAGAAAATCGCTAAATTTTCATTTTCCCCTATATCTAGTGACCTATGCATTTTTTCGCAAATAACAAAACACTATTAAAATAGCCTCCTAACGGGGCAACTTTTGTCTAATTTAACCAACCTCGTAGCTCCTACGGTTCTCGAGATACCAATGCATTCGTACTTTAAATGGGACACCTGTACAACGTATTTGTCAAAAATAGGTAAAATCTGACTTTTTTTTGTAAAAAATCATATAAATATTTGCTTCCGCGCCTGAATTTTATAATTTTTAATCATATTTTATCCACAGTAAAGGTCCAAAAGCATGTTTATGAATGTTTTAACAAAAACATCCATTTCAAGATAAGGTAAAATCTGATTCTATTTTTGTAAAAAATCATATAAATATTTGTTTCCGCGCCCGAATTTTATGATTTTTCATCATAATTTAGGTAAAAGAAAACATTGCAACAAGAAAATTGCTGTTTCAATAGTGGTAGGTATTCTAGAATCCAGCTAATGAAGCTTACCACGTATTCATCTAAAATAAATAAAATCTGACTTTTTTTTGTAAAAAATCATATAAATATTTGTTTCCGCGCCCGAATTTTATAATTTTTCATCATATTTTATCCACAGTATAGGTCCAAAAGCATGTTTATGAATATTTTAACAAAAATATCCATTTCAAGGATAGGTAAAATCTGACTTTATTTTTGTAAAAAATCATATAAATATTTGCTTCCGCGCCCGAATTTTATGATTTTTCATCATAATTTAGGTAAAAGAAAACATTGCAACAAGAAAATTGCTATTTCAAGTGTGGTAGGTATGATAGAATCCAGCCAATGAAGCTTACAATATACAACGTATTCATTAAAAATAGGTAAAATTTGACTTTATTTTTGTAAAAAATCATATAAATATTTGCTTCCGCGCCCGAATATTATGATTTTTTATCATATTTTATCCATAGTATAGGTCCAAAAGCATGTTTATGAATATTTTAACAAAAATATCCCTTTCAAAAAAAGGTAAAATCTGACTTTTTTTTTTTTGTAAAAAATCATATAAATATTTGCTTCCGCGCTTAAATTTTATAATTTTTCATCATATTTTATCCACAGTATAGGTTCAAAAGCATGTTTATGAATGTTTTAACAAAAATATCCCTCTCAAAAATAGGTAAAATCTGACTTTTTCTTTGTAAAAAATTATATAAATATTTGCTTTTGCGCGCGAATTTTATAATTTTTCATCATATTTTATCCATAGTATAGGTCCAAATGCATGTTTATGAATGTTTTAACAAAAATATCCATATTTGCTTCCGCGCCCGAATTTTATGATTTTTCATCATATATTAGCTAAATGAAAACATTGCAACAAGAAAATTGCTATTTCAAGTGTGTTAGGTATTCTAGAATCCAGCCCATGTAGCTTACAATATACAACGTATTCATCAAAAATAGGTAAAATCTAACTTTATTTTTGTAAAAAATCATATAAATATTTGCTTCCCCGCCCGAATTTTATAATTCTTCATCATGTTTTATTCACTGTATAGGTCCAAAACATGTTTATGAATGTTTTAAAAAAAATATCCAATCAAGAATATGTAAAATCTGACTTTCTTTTTGTAAAAAATCATATAAATATTTGCTTCCGCGCCCGAATCTTATGATTTTTCATCATAATTTAGGTAAAAGAAAACATTGCAACAAGAAAATTGCTATTTCAAGTGTGGTAGGTATTCTAGAATCCAGCCAATAAAGCTTACAATATACAACGTATTCATCAAAAACAGGTAAAATCTGACTTTCTTTTTGTAAAAAATCATAAATATTTGCTTCCGCGCCCGAATTTTATAATTTTTTATCATATTTTATCCACAGTATAGGTCCAAAAACATGTTTAATAATGTTTTAACAAAAATATCCATTTCAAGAATAGGTAAAATCTGACTTTATTTTTGTAAAAAATCATATAAATATTTGCTTCCGCGCCCGAATTTTATGATTTTTTTTCATAATTTAGGTAAAAGAAAACATTGCAACAAGAAAATTGCTATTTCAAGTGTGGTGGGTATTCTAGAATCCAGCCAATGTAGCTTACAATATACAACGTATTCATCAAAAATAGGTAAAATCTGACTTTATTTTTGTAAAAAATTAAATAAATATTTGCTTCCGCGCCCGAATTTTTTAATTTTTCAACATATTTTATCCATAGTATAGGTCCAAAAGCATGTTTATGAATGTTTTATCAAAAATATCCATTTCAAAAATAGGTAAAATCTGACTATTTTTGTAAATAATCATAAAAATATTTGCTTCCGCGCCCAAATTTTATGATTTTTCATCATTATTTTAGCTAAAAGAAAACATTGCAACAAGAAAATTGCTATTTCAAGTGTGTTAGGTATTCTAGAATCCAGCCCATGTAGCTTACAATATACAACGTATTCATCAAAAATAGGTAAAATCTGACTTTTTTTTTGTAAAAAATCATATAAATATTTGCTTCCGCGCCCGAATTTGATAATTTTTCATCATATTTTATCCACAGTATAGGTCCAAGAGCATGTTTATGAATGTTTAACCAAAAATATCCATTTCAAGATAGGTAAAATCTGACTTTATTTTTGTAAAAAATCATATAAATATTTGCTTCCGCGCCCGAATTTCAAGATTTTTCATCATATTTAGCTAAATGAAAACATTTGCAACAAGAAAATTGCTATTTCAAGTGTGTTAGGTATTCTAGAATCCAGCCCATGTAGCTTACAATATACAACGTATTCATCAAAAATAGGTAAAATCTGACTTTTTTTTGTAAAAAATCATATAAATATTTGCTTCCGCGCCCGAATTTTATAATTTTTTTATCATATTTTATCCATAGTATAGGTCCGAAAGCATGTTTATGAATGTTTTAACAAAAATATCCATTTCAAGAATAGGTAAAATCTGACTTTATTTTTGTAAATAATCATATAAATATTTGCTTCCGCGACCGATTTTTATGGTTTTTCATCATAATTTAGATAAAACAAAACATTGCTACAAGAAAATTACTATTTAAAGTGTGGTAGGTATTCTGGAATCCAGCCAATGAAGCTTACAATACACAACGTATTCATCAAAAAAAGGTAAAATCTGACTTTATTTTTGTAAAAAATCATGTAAATATTTGCTTCCGCGCCCGAATTTTATGATTTTTCATCATATTTTAGCTAAAAGAAAACATTGCAACAAGATAATTGCTACTTCTAGTGTGTTAGGTATTCTAGAATCCAGCCCATGTAGCTTACAATATACAAAGTATTCATCAAAAATAGGTAAAATCTGACTTTTTTTTGTAAAAAATCATATAAATATTTGCTTCCGCGCCCGAATTTTATAATTTTTCTTCATATTTTATCCACAGTATAGGTCCAAAAGCATGTTTATGAATGTTTTAACAAAAATATCCATTTCAAGAATAGGTAAAATCTGACTTTATTTTTGTAAAAAATCATATAAATATTTGCTTCCGCGCCCGAATTTTATGATTTTTCATAGTAATTTAGACAAAAGAAAACATTGCAACAAGAAAATTGCTATTCCAAGTGTGGTAGGTATTCTAGAATCCAGCCATTGAAGCTTACACTATACAACGTATTCATCAAAAATAGGTAAAATCTGACTTTATTTTTGTAAAAATTATATAAATATTTGCTTCCGCGCCAGGATTTTATAATTTTTCATCATATTTTATCCATAGTATTGGTCCAAAAGCATGTTTATGAATGTTTTAACAAAAATATCCATTTCAAAAATAGGTAAAATCTGACTTTATTTTTTTAAAAAATCATATAAATATTTGCTTCCGCGCCCGAATTTTATGATTTTTCATCATAATTTAGGTAAAAGAAAACATTGCAACAGGAAAATTGCTATTTCAAGTGTGATAGGTATTCTAGAATCCAGATAATGAAGCATACAACGTATTCATCAAAAATAAATAAAATCTGACTTTTTTTTTGTAAAAAATCATATAAATATTTGCTTCCGCGGCCGAATTTTATGATTTTTCATCATATTTTAGCTAGAAGAAAACATTGCAACAAGAAAATTGCTATTTCAAGTGTGTTAGGTATTCTAGAATCCAGCCCATGTAGCTTACAATATACAACGTATTCATCAAAAATAGGTAAAATCTGACTTTTTTTTTTTGTAAAAAATCATATAAATATTAGCTTCCGCGCCAGAATTTTATAATTTTTCATCATATTTTAGCTAAAAGAAAACATTGCAACAAGATAATTGCTATTTAAAGTGTGTTAGGTATTCTAGAATCCAGCCCATGTAGCTTACAATATACAATGTATTCATCAAAAATAGGCAAAATTTGACTTTTTTTGTAAAAAATCATATAAATATTTGCTTCCGCGCCCGAATTTTATAATTTTTCATCATATTTTATCCACAGTATAGGTCCAAAAGAATGTTTATGAATGTTTTAACAAAAATATCCATTTCAAATATAGGTAAAATCTGACTTTTGTTTTTGTAAAAAATCATATAAATATTTGCTTCCGCGCCCGAATTTTATGATTTTTCATCATAATTTAGGTAAATGAAAACATTGCTACAAGAAAATTGCTATTTAAAGGGTGGTAGGTATTCTGGAATCCAGCCAATGAAGCTTACAATATACAACGTATTCATCAAAAATAGGTAAAATCTGACTTTATTTTTGTAAAAAATCATATAAATATTTGCTTCCGCGCCCGAATTTTATAATTTTTCATTATATTTTATCCATAGTATAGGTCCAAAAGCATGTTTATGAATGTTTTAACAAAAATATCCATTTCAAGAATAGGTAAAATCTGACTTTATTTTTGTATAATCATATAAATATTTGCTTCCGCGCCCGAAATTTTTATGATTTTTCATCGTAATTTAGACAAAAGAAAACATTGCAACAAGAAAATTGCTATTCCAAGTGTGGTAGGTATTCTAGAATCCAGCCATTGAAGCTTACACTATACAACTTATTCATCAAAAATAGGTAAAATCTGACTTTATTTTTGTAAAAATTATATAAATATTTGTTTCCGCGCCAGGATTTTATAATTTTTCATCATATTTTATCCATAGTATTGGTAAAAAAGCATGTTTATGAATGTTTTAACAAAAATATCCATTTCAAAAATAGGTAAAATCTGACTTTATTTTTTAAAAAAATCATATAAATATTTGCTTCCACGCCCGAATTTTATGATTTTTCATCATAATTTAGGTAAAAGAAAACATTGCAACAAGAAAATTGCTATTTCAAGTGTGATAGGTATTCTAGAATCCAGATAATGAAGCTTACAACGTATTCATCAAAAATAAATATAATCTGACTTTTTTTTTGTAAAAAATCATATAAATATTTGCTTCCGCGGCCGAATTTTATGATTTTTCATCATATTTTAGCTAGAAGAAAACATTGCAACAAGAAAATTGCTATTTCAAGTGTGTTAGGTATTCTAGAATCCAGCCCATGTAGCTTACAATATACAACGTATTCATCAAAAATAGGAAAAATCTGACTTTTTTTTTTGTAAAAAATCATATAAATATTTGCTTCCGCGCCAGAATTTTATAATTTTTCATCATATTTTATCCACAGTATAGGTCCAAAAGCATGTTTATTAATGTTTTAACAAAAATATTCATTTTAAAAATAGGTAAAATCTGACTTTAATTTTGTAAAAATTATATAAATATTTGCTTCCGCGCCAAGATTTTATAATTTTTCATCATATTTTATCCATAGTATTGGTCCAAAAGCATGTTTATGAATGTTTTAACAAAAATATCCATTTCAAGAATAGGTAAAATCTGACTTTATTTTTGTAAAAAATCATATAAATATTTGCTTCCGCGACCGATTTTTATGGTTTTTCATCATAATTTAGGTAAAACAAAACATTGCTACAAGAAAATTACTATTTAAAGTGTGGTAGGTATTCTGGAATCCAGCCAATGAAGCTTACAATACACAACGTATTTATCAAAAAAAGGTAAAATCTGACTTTATTTTTGTAAAAAATCATGTAAATATTTGCTTCCGCGCCCGAATTTTTTGATTTTTCATCATATTTTAGCTAAAAGAAAACATTGCAACAAGATAATTGCTACTTCTAGTGTGTTAGGTATTCTAGAATCCAGCCCATGTAGCTTACAATATACAAAGTATTCATCAAAAATAGGTAAAATCTGACTTTTTTTTGTAAAAAATCATATAAATATTTGCTTCCGCGCCCGAATTTTATAATTTTTCTTCATATTTTATCCACAGTATAGGTCCAAAAGCATGTTTATGAATGTTTTAACAAAAATATCCATTTCAAGAATAGGTAAAATCTGACTTTATTTTTGTAAAAAATCATATAAATATTTGCTTCCGCGCCCGAATTTTATGATTTTTCATAGTAATTTAGACAAAAGAAAACATTGCAACAAGAAAATTGCTATTCCAAGTGTGGTAGGTATTCTAGAATCCAGCCATTGAAGCTTACACTATACAACGTATTCATCAAAAATAGGTAAAATCTGACTTTATTTTTGTAAAAATTATATAAATATTTGCTTCCGCGCCAGGATTTTATAATTTTTCATCATATTTTATCCATAGTATTGGTCCAAAAGCATGTTTATGAATGTTTTAACAAAAATATCCATTTCAAAAATAGGTAAAATCTGACTTTATTTTTTAAAAAAATCATATAAATATTTGCTTCCGCGCCCGAATTTTATGATTTTTCATCATAATTTAGGTAAAAGAAAACATTGCAACAAGAAAATTGCTATTTCAAGTGTGATAGGTATTCTAGAATCCAGATAATGAAGCTTACAACGTATTCATCAAAAATAAATAAAATCTGACTTTTTTTTTGTAAAAAATCATATAAATATTTGCTTCCGCGGCCGAATTTTATGATTTTTCATCATATTTTAGCTAGAAGAAAACATTGCAACAAGAAAATTGCTATTTCAAGTGTGTTAGGTATTCTAGAATCCAGCCCATGTAGCTTACAATATACAACGTATTCATGAAAAATAGGTAAAATCTGACTTTTTTTTTTTGTAAAAAATCATATAAATATTAGCTTCCGCGCCAGAATTTTATAATTTTTCATCATATTTTAGCTAAAAGAAAACATTGCAACAAGATAATTGCTATTTAAAGTGTGTTAGGTATTCTAGAATCCAGCCCATGTAGCTTACAATATACAATGTATTCATCAAAAATAGGTAAAATTTGACTTTTTTTTGTAAAAAATCATATAAATATTTGCTTCCGCGCCCGAATTTTATAATTTTTCATCATATTTTACCCACAGTATAGGTCCAAAAGAATGTTTATGAATGTTTTAACAAAAATATCCATTACAAATATAGGTAAAATCTGACTTTTGTTTTTGTAAAAAATCATATAAATATTTGCTTCCGCGCCCGAATTTTATGATTTTTCATCATAATTTAGGTAAATGGAAACATTGCTCAAAGAAAATTGCTATTTAAAGTGTGGTAGGTATTCTGGAATCCAGCCAATGAAGCTTACAATATACAACGTATTCATCAAAAATAGGTAAAATCTGACTTTATTTTTGTAAAAAATCATATAAATATTTGCTTCCGCGCCCGAATTTTATAATTTTTTATTATATTTTATCCACAGTATAGGTCCAAAAGCATGTTTATGAATGTTTTAACAAAAATATCCATTTCAAGAATAGGTGAAATCTGACTTTATTTTTGTAAAAAATCATATAAATATTTGCTTCCGCGCCCGAATTTTATGATTTTTCATCGTAATTTAGACAAAAGAAAACATTGCAACAAGAAAATTGCTATTCCAAGTGTGGTAGGTATTCTAGAATCCAGCCATTGAAGCTTACACTATACAACGTATTCATCAAAAATAGGTAAAATCTGACTTTATTTTTGTAAAAATTATATAAATATTTGCTTCCGCGCCAGGATTTTATAATTTTTCATCATATTTTATCCATAGTATTGGTAAAAAAGCATGTTTATGAATGTTTTAACAAAAATATCCATTTCAAAAATTGGTAAAATCTGACTTTATTTTTTAAAAAAATCATATAAATATTTGCTTCCGCGCCCGAATTTTATGATTTTTCATCATAATTTAGGTAAAAGAAAACATTGCAACAAGAAAATTGCTATTTCAAGTGTGATAGGTATTCTAGAATCCAGATAATGAAGCTTACAACGTATTCATCAAAAATAAATATAATCTGACTTTTTTTTTGTAAAAAATCATATAAATATTTGCTTCCGCGGCCGAATTTTATGATTTTTCATCATATTTTAGCTAGAAGAAAACATTGCAACAAGAAAATTGCTATGTCAAGTGTGTTAGGTATTCTAGAATCCAGCCCATGTAGCTTACAATATACAACGTATTCATCAAAAATAGGTAAAATCTGACTTTTTTTTTTGTAAAAAATCATATAAATATTTGCTTCCGCGCCAGAATTTTATAATTTTTCATCATATTTTATCCACAGTATAGGTCCAAAAGCATGTTTATTAATGTTTTAACAAAAATATTCATTTCAAAAATAGGTAAAATCTGACTTTATTTTTGTAAAAATTATATAAATATTTGCTTCCGCGCCAAGATTTTATAATTTTTCATCATATTTTATCCATAGTATTGGTCCAAAAGCATGTTTATGAATGTTTTAACAAAAATATCCATTTCAAGAATAGGTAAAAGCTGACTTTATTTTTGTAAAAAATCATATAAATATTTGCTTCCGCGACCGATTTTTATGGTTTTTCATCATAATTTAGGTAAAACAAAACATTGCTACAAGAAAATTGCTATTTAAAGTGTGGTAGGTATTCTGGAATCCAGCCAATGAAGCTTACAATACACAACGTATTCATCAAAAAAAGGTAAAATCTGACTTTATTTTTGTAAAAAATCATATAAATATTTGCTTCCGCGCCCGAATTTTATGATTTTTCATCGTAATTTAGACAAAAGAAAACATTGCAACAAGAAAATTGCTATTCCAAGTGTGGTAGGTATTCTAGAATCCAGCCATTGAAGCTTACACTATACAACGTATTCATCAAAAATAGGTAAAATCTGACTTTATTTTTGTAAAATTTATATAAATATTTGCTTCCGCGCCAGGATTTTATAATTTTTCATCATATATTATCCATAGTATTGGTCCAAAAGCATGTTTATGAATGTTTTAACAAAAATATCCATTTCAAAAATAGGTAAAATCTGACCTTATTTTTTTAAAAAATCATATAAATATTTGCTTCCGCGCCCGAATTTTATGATTTTTCATCATAATTTAGGTAAAAGAAAACATTGCAACAAGAAAATTGCTATTTCAAGTGTGATAGGTATTCTAGAATCCAGATAATGAAGCTTACAACGTATTCATCAAAAGTAAATATAATCTGACTTTTTTTTTGTAAAAAATCATATAAATATTTGCTTCCGCGGCCGAATTTTATGATTTTTCATCATATTTTAGCTAGAAGAAAACATTGCAACAAGAAAATTGCTATTTCAAGTGTGTTAGGTATTCTAGAATCCAGCCCATGTAGCTTACAATATACATTGTATTCATCAAAAATAGGTAAAATCTGACTTTTTTTTTTGTAAAAAATCATAGAAATATATGTTTCCGCGCTAGAATTTTATAATTTTTCATCATATTTTATCCACAGTATAGGTCCAAAAGCATGTTTATTAATGTTTTAACAAAAATATTCATTTAAAAAATAGGTAAAATCTGACATTATTTTTGTAAAAATTATATAAATATTTGCTTCCGCGCCCGAATTTTATAATTTTTCATCATATTTTATCCACAGTATAGGTCCAAAAGCATGTTTATTAATGTTTTAACAAAAATATTCATTTCAAAAATAGGTAAAATCTGACTTTATTTTTGTAAAAAATCATATAAAAATTTGCTTCCGCGACCGAATTTTATGATGTTTCATCATAATTTATGTAAAAGAAAATATTGCTACAAGAAAATTGCTATTTAAAGTGTGGTAGGTATTCTGGAATCCAGCCAATGAAGCTTACAATATACAACGTATTCATCAAAAATAGCTAGAATCTGACTTTATTTTTGTAAAAAATCATTTAAATATTTACTTCCGCGCCCGAATTTTATAATTTTTTATCATATTATATCCATAGTATAGGTTGTGACGAAGTGCTCGTCACAATGCACACATACCTGCCTTCCTCGTTGCTCCACCAGGTCACCACACCGACTTCGCGAGGTCCGGACCGCACACCAGGTCAAGCGAACCCGCCGTCGAAACCAGTAGCCGCCAACCGCTGGAAACACCTTCAGGAGGCGGTGCGACATCTCCAACAGTCTGCCGGATTCCCGAATAGTCGCCGGGAAACACTTTTGTAGAACGCACATGCCCGGAGACATAACCTCAAGAACACGTGGGTCTAAACTTGCACCAATATTTAACCTACAACCACAGCACTTGGGGAAACAATAATAAATACATTTTAACACTTACCGCTGTTACTTTTCCTTATCTTTTCTTGTTATTTTCACAGTTTCCAAATTTGCACAAAAACACCTGGACGCCGCGCCAGCGCGTGCGCGCGACCCCAGTACTGCCAAATTCGAACACAAAACGCTTCGGAAGACCGAATTCCATGATAAATTTTTATAAAATATGTAAATCAGATCAAATACAATACAAAACTCTGTAAAGCCAAGGGAAGTGATTTTGCGAATTTTTAAAATAAAAATCAATTTATTAAACGAAAATAACAATACATAAAGTCAATCTGTCTCACTTAAAAATCAGTAGCTACAGGATTAATTAAATTTCGGGTATAAATACGACCGCCGGGGCCGTATTTCTTCAGTCTACCACGACTCAGTCTACGACGACTCAGTCTACGACGACTAAGTCTATGACGACTCAGGACTCAGTCTGCCACGACTCAGTCTATGACGACTCAGGACTCAGTCTACCACGAGTCAGTCTATGACGACTCAGGACTCAGTCTACGACGACTATAACGTCTAACAGTCAGCCGAGAAGAGTACCAGTCCGTTTCCGCACCGTTCTGTTCCGAATCGAGTCTTTTTGTAAGTTGCTTGTTCATTTTTGCATTTTTTTCTTGAATTCCGCAGCTGTCAGAGGATACAGGTTGGTAGCTTCTACCGCCGTTCCTCAGAGCCTTCAGCTCGCTGCATTCCACGCCTAAGGGGAAACTCCGTAGGTGGTTACCACCGCGTGTTTCTACGGCTGTTGGGCAGATCCGCGTTTTAACTTAGTAGTTTTTTTCTCTTTTCTCACTGCTTTACGTTCCGTAGTTATCGGAGAAGACCCGTTGGTGGCTTCCCACCGCGAACTCCCTCGACGGCTGAGTAGAACCGCGATTAGTTTGTCAATATTTCACTTCCTACGGCTCAGTAAAACACTAGGTGTAGTAATTTTAGTACAGTAAAATATTAAACTTACTTTTGTCTGTCTGTGCGAAACCTTGGCCCGACCGACCTAGAGCTCCCGTGGCACACGTCACTTTCCTCGCAGGTGCCGCAGATTGGCGCCCGAGAACAACCCGACATCCTGCAAGAGAACCCACGACATCGCGGATCAACAACATCCCGCAGCGGCCCAAGTGATCGTCGCAAATTGGCGCCCCCGAACAGGGACGCGTCACAAGGTCCAAAAGCATGTTTATGAATGTTTTAACAAAAATATCCCTCTCAAAAATAGGTAAAATCTGACATTATTTTTGTAAAAAATCATATCAATATTTGCTTCCGCGCCCGAATTTGATAATTTTTCATCATATTTTATTCACAGTATAGGTCCAAAAGCATGTTTATGAATGTATGAACAAAAATATCCATTTCAAGAATAGGTAAAATCTGACATTATTTTTGTAAAAAATCATATAAATATTTGTTTCCGCGCCCGAATTTTATGGTTTTTTCATCATAATTTAGGTAAAAGAAAACATTGCAACAAGAAAATTGCTATTTCAAGTGTGGTAGGTATTCTAAAATCCAGCCCATGTAGCTTACAATAAACAACGTATTCATCAAAAATAGGTAAAATCTGACTTTTTTTTGTAAAAAGTCATATAAATATTTGCTTCCGCGCCCGAATTTTATAATTTTTCATCATATTTTATCCACAGTATAAGTCCTAAAGATGTTTATGAATGTTTGAACAAAAATATCCATTTCAAGAATAGGTAAAATCTGACTTTATTTTTGTAAAAAATGATATAAATATTTGCTTCCGCGTCCAAATTTTATGATTTTTCATCATAATTTAGGTAAAAGAAAACATTGCTACAAGAAAATTGACTTTTCAAGTGTGGTAGGTATTCTAGAATCCAGCCAATGAAGCTTACAATATACAACGTATTCATCAAAAATACGTAAAATCTGACTTTATTTTTGTAAAAAATTATATAAATATTTGCTTCCGCGCCCGAATTTTATAATTTTTTATCATATTTTATCCAAAGTATAGGTCCAAAAGCATGTTTATGAATGTTTTAACAAAATTATCTATTTCAAATATAGGTAAAATCTGATTTTATTTTTGTAAAAAATCATATAAATATTTGCTTCCGCGCCCGAATTTTCTGATTTTTTATCATATTTTAGCTAGAAGAAAACATTGCAACAAGAAAATTGCTATTTCAAGTGTGTAAGGTATTCTAGAATCCAGCCCATGTAGCTTACAATATACAACGTATTCATCAAAAATAGGTAAAATCTGACTTTTTTTGTAAAAAATCATATAAATATTTGCTTCCGCGCCCGAATTTTATAATTTTTCATCATATTTTATCCATAGTATAGGTCCAAAAGCATGTTTATGAATGTTTGAACAAAAATATCCATTTCAAGAATTGGTAAAATCTAACTTTATTTTTTTAAAAAATCTTATAAATATTTGCTTCCGCGCCCGAATTTTATGATTTTTCATCATAATTTAGGTAAAAGAAAATAATGCTACAAGAAAATTGCTATTTTAAGTGTGGTAGGTATTCTGGAATCCAGCCAATGAAGCTTACAATATACAACGTATTCATCAAAGATAGGTAAAGTCTGACTTTATTTTTGAAAAAAATCATATAAATATTTGCTTTCGCGCCCGAATTTTATAATTTTTCATCATATGTTATCCACAGTATAGGTCCAAAAGCATGTTTATGAATGTTTTAACAAAAATATCCATTTCAAGAATAGGTAAAATCTGACTTTATTTTTGTAAAAAATCATATAAATATTTGCTTCCGCCCCCGAATTTTATGATTTTTCATCGTAATTTAGACAAAAGAAAACATTGCAACAAGAAAATTGCTATTTCAAGTGTGGTAGGTATTCTAGAATCCAGCAATTGAAGCTTACAATATACAACGTATTCATCAAAAATAGGTAAAATCTGACATTATTTTTGTAAAAATTATATTAATATTTGCTTCCGCGCTCGGATTTTATAATTTTTCATCATATTTTATCCATAGTATTGGTCCAAAAGCATGTTTATGAATGTTTTAACAAAAATATCCATTTCAAGAATAGGTAAAATCTGACTTTATTTTTTATAACAAATCATTTTAATATTTACTTCTGCGCCCGAATTTTATAATTCTTCATCATATGTTAGCTAAAAGAAAACATTGCAACAAGATAATTGCTATTTCAAGTGTGGTTGGTATTCTAGAATCCAGCCCATGTAGCTTACAATATACAACGTATTCATCAAAAATAGGTAAAATCTGGCTTTTTTTTGTAAAAAATCATATAAATATTCGCTTCCGCGAGCGAATTTTATAATTTTTCATCATATTTTATCCACAGTATAGGTCCAAAAGCATGTTTATGAATGTATGAACAAAAATATCCATTTCAAGAATAGGTAAAATCTGACATTATTTTTGTAAAAAAATCATATAAATATTTGTTTCCGCGCCCGAATTTTATGGTTTTTCATCATAATTTAGGTAAAAGAAAACATTGCTACAAGAAAATTGCTATTTCAAGTGTGGTAGGTATTCTAGAATCCAGCCAATGAAGCTTACAATATACAACGTATTCATCAAAAATATGTAAAATCTGATTTTATTTTTGTAAAAAATCATATAAATATTTGCTTCCGCGCCCGAATTTTCTGATTTTTTATCATATTTTAGCTAGAAGAAAACATTGCAACAAGAAAATTGCTATTTCAAGTGTGTTAGGTATTCTAGAATCCAGCCCATGTAGCTTACAATATACAACGTATTCATCAAAAATAGGTAAAATCTGACTTTTTTTTGTAAAAAATCATATAAATATTTGCTTCCGCGCCCGAATTTTATAATTTTTCATCATATTTTATCCATAGTATAGGTCCAAAAGCATGTTTATGAATGTTTGAACAAAAATATCCATTTCAAGAATTGGTAAAATCTGACTTTATTTTTGTAAAAAATCTTATAAATATTTGCTTCCGCGCCCGAATTTTATGATTTTTCATCATATTTTAGCTAAAAGAAAACATTGCAACAAGATAATTGCTATTTCAAGTGTGGTTGGTATTCTAGAATCCAGCCCATGTAGCTTACAATATACAACGTATTTATCAAAAATAGGTAAAATCTGACTTTTTTTTGTAAAAAATCATATAAATATTTGCTTCCGCGCCCGAATTTTTTAATTTTTTATCATATTTTATCCACAGTATAGGTTCAAAAGAAAGTTTATGAATGTTTTAACAAAAATATCCATTACAAGAATAGGTAAAATCTGACATTTGTTTTTGTAAAAAATCATATAAATATTTGCTTCCGCGCCCAAATTTTATGATTTTTCATCATAATTTAGGTAAAAGAAAATAATGCTACAAGAAGATTGCTATTTTAAGTGTGGTAGGTATTCTGGAATCCAGCCAATGAAGCTTACAATATACAACGTATTCATCAAAAATAGGTAAAATCTGACATTATTTTTGTAAAAATTAA
>JAQOWZ010000581.1:0-30088 GCA_035578165.1 Stenolophus ochropezus
TTTATGAATTTTCATCATATTTTAGCTAAAAGAAAACATTGCAACAAGAAAATTGCTATTTCAAGTGTGGGAGGTATTCTAGAATCCAGCCAATGAAGCTTACAATATACAACGTATTCATCAAAAATAGGTAAAATCTGACTTTTTTTTGTAAAAAATCATAAAAATATTTGTTTGCGCGCCCGAATTTTATGATTTTTTATCATATTTTAGCTAAAAGAAAACATTGCAATAAGAAAATTGCTATTTCAAGTGTGTTAGGTATTCTAGAATCTAGCCCATGTAGCTTACAATATACAATGTATTCATCAAAAATAGGTAAAATCTGTCTTTTTTTTTTGTAAAAAATCATATAAATATTTGCTTCCTCGCCCGAATTTTATAATTTTTCATAATATTTTATCCACAGTATAGGTCCAAATGCATGTTTATGAATGTATTAACAAAAATATCCATTTCAAGAATATGTAAAGTCTGTCATAATTTATGTATTTTAGCTAAAAGAAAACATTGCAACAAGAAAATTGCTATTTCAAGTGTGGTAGGTATTCTAGAATCCAGCCAATGAAGCTTACAATATACAACGTATTCATCAAAAAAAGGTAAAATTTGACTTTTTTTTTGTAAAAAATCATATAAATATTTGCTTCCGCACTCGAATTTTATGATTTTTTATCATATTTTAGCTAAAAGAAAACATTGCAGCAAGAAAATTGCTATTTCAAGTGTGTTAGGTATTCTAGAATCCAGCCCATGTAGCTTACAATATACAACGTATTCATCAAAAATAGGTAAAATCTGACTTTTTTTTTGTAAAAAATCATATAAATATTTGCTTCCGCGCCTGAATTTTATAATGTTTCATCATATTTTATTCACAGTATAGGTCCAAAAGCATGTTTATGAATGTTTTAACAAAAATATCCATTTCAAGAATAGGTAAAATCTGACATTATTTTGGTAAAAAATCATATAATTATTTGCTTCCGCGACCGAATTTTATGATTTTTCATCATAATTTAGGTAAAAGAAAACATTGCAACAAGAAAATTGCTATTTCAAGTGTGTTAGGTATTCTAGAATCCAGCCCATGTAGCTTACAATATACAACGTATTCATCAAAAATAGGTAAAATCTGACTTTTTTTTTGTAAAAAATCATATAAATATTTGCTTCCGCGCCTGAATTTTATAATGTTTCATCATATTTTATTCACAGTATAGGTCCAAAAGCATGTTTATGAATGTTTTAACAAAAATATCCATTTCAAGAATAGGTAAAATCTGACTTTATTTTGGTAAAAAATCATATAATTATTTGCTTCCGCGACCGAATTTTATGATTTTTCATCATAATTTAGGTAAAAGAAAACATTGCAACAAGAATATTGCTATTACAAGTGTGTTAGGTATTCCAGAATCCAGCCCATGTAGCTTACAATATACAACGTATTCATCAAAAATAGGTAAAATCTGCCTTTTTTTGTAAAAAATCATATAAATATTTGTTTGCGCGCCCGAATATTATAATTTTTCATCATGTTTTATCTGCAGTATAGGTCCAAAAGCATGTTTATGAATGTTTTAACAAAAATATCCATTTCAAGAATAGAAAAATCTGGCTTTATTTTTGTAAAAAATCATATAAATATTTGCTTTCGCGCCCGAATTTTATGATTTTTCATCATATTTTAGCTAAAAGAAAACATTGCAACAAGAAAATTGCTATTTCTAGTGTGTTAGTTATTCTAGAATCCAGCCCATTTAGCTTACAATATACAACGTATTCATCAAAAATAGGTAAAATCTGCCTTTTTTTGTAAAAATTCATATAAATATTTGTTTGCGCGCCCGAATATTATAATTTTTCGTCATGTTTTATCTGCAGTATAGGTCCAAAAGCATGTTTATGAATGTTTTAACAAAAATATCCATTTCAAGAATAGGAAAAATCTGACTTTATTTTTGTAAAAAATCATATAAATATTTGCTTTCGCGCCCGAATTTTATGATTTTTCATCATATTTTAGCTAAAAGAAAACATTGCAACAAGTAATTTGCTATTTCAAGAGTGTTAGGTATTCTAGAATCCAGCCCATGCAGCTTACAATATACAACGTATTCATCAAAATTAAGTAAAATCTGACTTTTTTTTGTAAAAAATCATATAAATATTTGCTTCCTTGCCCGAATTTTATAATTTTTCATCATATTTTATCCACAGTATAGGTCCAAAAGCATGTTTATGAATGTTTTAACAAAAATATCCATTTCAAGAATAGGTAAAATCTGACTTTATTTTTGTAAAAAGTGATATAAATATTTGCTTCCGCGCCCGAATTTTATAATTTTTTATAATATTTTAGCTAAAAGAAAACATTGCAACAAGAAATATGCTATTTCAAGAGTGGTAGATATTCTAGAATCCAGCCAATGAAGCTTACAATATACAACGTACTCATCAAAAATAGGTAAAATCTGACTTTAATTTTGTAAAAAATCATAAAAATATTTGCTTTCGCGCCCGAATTTTAAATTTTTTTATCATATTTAAGCTAAAAGAGAACATTGCAACAAGAAAATTGCTATTTCAAGTGTGGTAGGTATTCGAAAATCCAGCCAAAGAAGCTTACAATATACAACGTATTCATCAAAAATAGGTAAAATCTGACATTATTTTTGTAAAAAATCATATAAATATTTGCTTCCGCGCCCGAATATTATGATTTTTCATCATATTTTAGTTAAAAGAAAACATTGCAAGAAGAAAATTGCTATTTCAAGCGTGGTAGGTATTCTAGAATCCAGCCAATGTAGCTTACAATATACAACGTATTCATCAAAAATAGGTAAAATCTGACTTTATTTTTGTAAAAAATCATATAAATATTTGCTTCCGCGCCCGAATTTTATAATTTTTCATCATATTTTATCCATAGTATAGGTCCAAAAGCATGTTTATGAATGTTTTAACAAAAATATCCATTTCAAAAATAGGTAAAATCTGACTTTATTTTTGTAAAAAATCATATAAATATTTGCTTGCGCGCCCGAATTTTATGATTTTTCATCATATTTTAGCTAAAAGAAAACATTGCAGCAAGAAAATTTCTATTTCAAGTGTGGTAGGTATTTTAGAATCCAGCCCATGTAGCTTACAATATAAAACGTATTCATTAAAATGACACCCGAAAATTAAAAGTTTATTATCTGGTTGGTACCAAGTTATGGTCACTTTTGCATGTCCAATGCTAAAATTATCCATAGTATAGGTCCAAAAGCATGTTTATGAATGTTTTAACAAAAATATCCATTTCAAGAATTAGTAAAATCTTACTTTATTTTTGTAAAAAATCATATAAATATTAGCTTCCACGCCCGAATTTTATAATGTTTCATCATAATTTAGGTAAAAGAAAACATTGCAACAAGAAAATTGCTATTTCAAGTGTGGTAGGTATTCTATAACCCAGCCAATGAAGCTTACAATATACAACGTATTCATCAAAAATTGGTAAAATCTGACTTTATTTGTGTAAAAAATTATATAAATATTTGCTTCCGCGCCCGAATTTTATAATTTTTGAACATATTTTATCCATAGTATAGGTCCAAAAGCATGTTTATGAATGTTTTAACAAAAATATCCATTTCAAAAATAGGTAAAATCTGACTTTATTTTTGTACAAAATCATATAAATATTTGCTTCCGCGCCCGAATTTTATAATTTGTTATCATATTTTAGCTAAAAGAAAACATTGCAACAAGAAAATTGCTATTTCAAGTATGGTAGGTATTCTGGAATCCTGCCCATGTAGTTTACAATATACAACGTATTTATTAAGAATAGGTAAAATCTGACTTTATTTTTGTAAAAAATGATATAAATATTTGCTTCCGCGCCCGAATTTTATAATTTTTTATCATATTTAAGCTAAAAGAGAACATTGCAACAAGAAAATTGCTATTTCAAGTGTGGTAGGTATTCTAGAATCCAGCCAATGAAGCTTAAAATATACAACGTATTCATCAAAAATAGGTAAAATCTGACATTATTTTTGTAAAAAATTATATAAATATTTGCTTCCGCGCCCGAATTTTATGATTTTTCATCATATTTTAGCTAAAAGAAAACATTGCAACAAGAAAATTGCTATTTCAAGTGAGGTAGGTATTCTAGAATCCAGCCCATGTAGCTTACAATATACAACATATTCATCAAAAATAGGTAAAATCTGACTTTATTTTTGTAAAAAATCATATAAATATTTGCTTCCGCGCCCGAATTTTATAATTTTTTATCATATTTCATCCATAGTATAGGTCCAAAAACATGTTTATGAATGTTTTAACAAAAATATCCATTTCAAGAATAGGTAAAATCTGACTTTATTTTTGTAAAAAATGATATAAATATTTGCTTCCGCGCCTGAATTTTATGATTTTTCATCATATTTTAGCTAAAAGAAAACATTGCAACAAGAAAATTGCTATTTCAAGTGTTGTAGGTATTCTAGAATCCAGCCCATGTAGCTTACAATATACAGCGTATTCATCAAAAATAGGTAAAATCTGACTTTATTTTTCTAAAAAAATTATGTAAATATTTGCTTCCGTGCCCGAAGTTTATAATTTTTCATCATATTTTATCC
This sequence comes from Stenolophus ochropezus, assembly GCA_035578165.1. Taxonomy (NCBI): domain Eukaryota; kingdom Metazoa; phylum Arthropoda; class Insecta; order Coleoptera; family Carabidae; genus Stenolophus; species Stenolophus ochropezus. The sequence continues at coordinate 4,653 of JAQOWZ010000581.1, forward strand.
ATAGTATAGGTCCAAAAGCATGTTTATGAATGTTTTAACAAAAACATCCATTTCAAAAATAGGTAAAATCTGACTTTATTGTTGTAAAAAATCATATAAATATTTGCTTACGCGTCCGAATTTTATGATTTTTCATCATATTTTAGCTAAAAGAAAACATTGCAGCAAGAAAATTGCTATTTCAAGTGTGGTAGGTATTCTAGAATCCAGCCCATGTAGCTTACAATATACAACGTATTCATTAAAATGACACACGAAAATTAAAAGTTTATTATCTGGTTGGTACCAAGTTATGGTCACTTTTGCATGTCCAATGCTAAAATTATCAATAGTATAGGTCCAAAAGCATGTTTATGAATGTTTTAACAAAAATATCCATTTCAAGAATAAGTAAAATCTTACTTTATTTTTGTAAAAAATCATATAAATATTTGCTTCCGCGCCCGAATTTTATAATTTTTTATCATAATTTAGGTAAAAGAAAACATTGCAACAAGAAAATTGCTATTTCAAGTGTGGTAGGTATTCTAGAACCCAGCCAATGAAGCTTACAATATACAACGTATTCATCAAAAATTGGTAAAATCTGACTTTATTTTTGTAAAAAATTATATAAATATTTGCTTCCGTGCCCGAATTTTATAATTTTTTATCATATTTTGTCCATAGTATAGGTCCAAAAGCATGTTTATAAATGTTTTAACAAAAATATCCATTTCAAGAATAGGTAAAATCTGACTTTATTTTTGTAAAAAATGATATAAATATTTGCTTCCGCGCCCGAATTTTATAATTTTTCGTCATATTTTAGCTAAAAGAAAACATTGCAGCAAGAAAATTGCTATTTGAAGTGTGGTAGGTATTCTGGAATCCAGCCCATGTAGCTTGCAATATACAACGTATTCATCAAGAATAGGTAAAATCTGACTTTATTTTTGTAAAAAATGATATAAATATATGCTTCCGCGGCTGAATTTTATGATTTTTTTTTATAATTTAGGTAAAAGAAAACATTGCAACAAGAAAAACGCGCTATCTCAGAGTGTAGGTATTCTAGAACCCAGCCAATGAAGCTTACAATATACAACGTATTCATCAAAAATATGTAAAATCTAACTTTATTTTTGTAAAAAGTCATATAAATATTTACTTCCGCGCCCGAATTTTATAATTTTTCATCATATTTTATCCATAGTATAGGACCAAAAGCATGTTTATGAATGTTTTAACAAAAATATTCATTTCAAAAATAGGTAAAATCTGACTATATTTTTGTAAAAAATCATATAAATATTTGCTTCCGCGCCCGAATTTTATGATTTTTTATCATAATTTAGGTAAAAGAAAACATTGCAACAAGAAAATTGCTATTTCAAGTGTGGTAGGTAGTGTAGAACCCAGCCAATGAAGCTTACAATATACAACGTATTCATCAAAAATTGGTAAAATCTGACTTTATTTTTGTAAAAAATTATATAAATATTTGCTTCCGCGCCCGAATTTTATAATATTTGAACATATTTTATCCATAGTATAGGTCCAAAAGCATGTTTATGAATGTTTTAACAAAAATATCCATTTCAAAAATAGGTAAAATCTGACTTTATTTTTGTACAAAATCATATAAATATTTGCTTCCGTGCCCGAATTTTATAATTTGTTATCTTATTGTAGTTAAAAGAAAACATTGCAACAAGAAAATTGCTATTTCAAGTATGGTAGGTATTCTGGAATCCTGCCCATGTAGTTTACAATATACAACGTATTTATCAAGAATAGGTAAAATCTGACTTTATTTTTGTAAAAAATGATATAAATATTTGCTTCCGCGCCCGAATTTTATAATTTTTTATCATATTTAAGCTAAAAGAGAACATTGCAACAAGAAAATTGCTATTTCAAGTGTGGTAGGTATTCTAGAATCCAGCCAATGAAGCTTACAATATACAAGGTATTCATCAAAAATAGGTAAAATCTGACATTATTTTTGTAAAAAATCATATAAATATTTACTTCCGCGCCCGAATTTTATGATTTTTCATCATATTTTAGCTAAAAGAAAACATTGCAACAAGAAAATTGCTATTTCAAGCGTGGTAGGTATTCTAGAATCCAGCCCATGTAGCTTACAATATACAACGTATTCATCAAAAATAGGTAAAATCTGACTTTATTTTTGTAAAAAATCATATAAATATTTGCTTCCGCGCCCGAATTTTATAATTTTTCATCATATTTTATCCATAGTATAGGTCCAAAAGCATGTTTATGAATGTTTTAACAAAAATATCCATTTCAAAAATAGGTAAAATCTGACTTTATTTTTGTAATAAATCATATAAATATTTGCTTACGCGCCCGAATTTTATGATTTTTCATCAAATTTTAGCTAAAAGAAAACATTGCAACAAGAAAATTGCTATTTCAAGTGTGGTAGGTATTCTACAATCCAGCCCATGTAGCTTACAATATACAACGTATTCATCAAAAATAGGTAAAATCTGACTTTATTTTTGTAAAAAATCATATAAATATTTGCTTCCGCGCCCGAATTTTATAATTTTTTATCATATTTAAGCTAAAAGAGAACATTGCAACAAGAAAATTGCTATTTCAAGTGTGGTAGGTATTCTAGAATCCAGCCAATGAAGCTTACAATATACAAGGTATTCATCAAAAATAGGTAAAATCTGACATTATTTTTGTAAAAAAACATATAAATATTTACTTCCGCGCCCGACTTTTATGATTTTTCATCATATTTTAGCTAAAAGAAAACATTGCAACAAGAAAATTGCTATTTCAAGCGTGGTAGGTATTCTAGAATCCAGCCCATGTAGCTTACAATATACAACGTATTCATCAAAAATAGGTAAAATCTGACTTTATTTTTGTAAAAAATCATATAAATATTTGCTTCCGCGCCCGAATTTTATAATTTTTCATCATATTTTATCCATAGTATAGGTCCAAAAGCATGTTTATGAATGTTTTAACAAAAATATCCATTTCAAAAATAGGTAAAATCTGACTTTATTTTTGTAAAAAATCATATAAATATTTGCTTACGCGCCCGAATTTTATGATTTTTCATCAAATTTTAGCTAAAAGAAAACATTGCAACAAGAAAATTGCTATTTCAAGTGTGGTAGGTATTCTACAATCCAGCCCATGTAGCTTACAATATACAACGTATTCATCAAAAATAGGTAAAATCTGACTTTATTTTTGTAAAAAATCATATAAATATTTGCTTCCGCGCCCGAATTTTATAATTTTTTATCATATTTAAGCTAAAAGAGAACATTGCAACAAGAAAATTGCTATTTTAAGTGTGGTAGGTGTTCTAGAATCCAGCCAATGAAGCTTACAATATACAACGTATTCATCAAAAATAGGTAAAATCTGACTTAATTTTTGTAAAAAATCATATAAATATTTGCTTCTGCGCCTGAATTTTATAATTTTTCATCATCTTTTATCCATAGTATAGGTCCAAAAGCATGTTTATGAATGTTTTAACAAAAATATAAATTTCAAAAATAGGTAAAATCAGACTTTATTTTTGTACAAAATCATATAAATATTTGCTTTTGCACCCGAATTTAATAATTTTTCATCATATTTTAGCTAAAACAAAACATTGCAACAAGAAAATTGCTATTTCAAGTGTGGTAGGTATTCTGAAATCCAGCCCATGTAGCTTGCAATATACAACGTATTCATCAAGAATAGGTAAAATCTGACATTATTTTTGTAAAAAATGATACAAATAATTGCTTTCGCGCCTGAATTTTATAATTTTTTATCATATTTAAGCTAAAAGAGAACATTGCAACAAGAAAATTGCTATTTCAAGTGTGGTAGTTATTCGAGAATCCAGCCAATGAAGCTTACAATATACAACGTATTCATCAAAAATAGGTAAAATCTGACATTATTTTTGTAAAAAATCATATAAATATTTGCTTCCGCGCCCGAATTTTATATCTATTCATCATATTTTGTCTATAGTATAGGTCCAAAAGCATGTTTATGAATGTTTTAACAAAAATATCCATTTCAAAAATAGGTAAAATCTGACTTTATTTTTGTAAAAAATCATATAAATATTTGCTTCCGCGCCCGAATTTTATGATTTTTAATCATATTTTAGCTAAAAGAAAACATTGCAACAAGAAAATTGCTATTTCAAGTATGGTAGCTATTCTAGAATCCAGCCCATGTAGCTTACAATATACAACGTATTCATCAAAAATAGGTAAAATCTGACTTTATTTTTGTAAAAAATCATATAAACATTTGCTTCCGCGCTCGAATCGCGCTATCTCAGAGTCATATTTTATCCATAGTATAGGTCTAAAAGCATGTCTATGAATGTTTTAACAAAAAAATCCATTTCAAGAATAGGTAAAATCTGACTTTATTTATGTAAAATATCATATAAATATTTGCTTCCGCGCCCGAATTTTATGAATTTTCATCATATTTTAGCTAAAAGAAAACATTGCATCAAGAAAATTGCTATTTCAAGTGTGGTGGTATTCTAGAATCTAGCCAATGAAGCTTACAATATGCAACGTAATCATCAAAAATAGGTAAAATCTGACTTTATTTTTGTTAAAATCATATAAATATTTGCTTCCGCGCCCGAATTTTATAATTTTTCATCATATTTTAACTAAAAGAAAACATTGCAACAAGAAAATTGTTATTTCAAATATGGTGGTATTCTAGAATTTAGCCAATGAAGCTTACAATATGCAACGTATTCATCAAAAATAGGTAAAATCTGACTTTATTTTTGTAAAAAATCATATAAATATTTGCTTCCGCGACCGAATTTTATAATTTTTCATCATATTTTAGCTAAAAGAAAACATTGCAACAAGAAAATTGCTATTTCAAGCGTGGTAGGTATTCTAGAATCCAGCCCATGTAGCTTACAATATACAACGTATTCATCAAAAATAGGTAAAATCTGACTTTATTTTTGTAAAAAATCATATAAATATTTGCTTCCGCGCCCGAATTTTATAATTTTTCATCATATTTTATACATAGTATAGGTCCAAAAGCATGTTTATGAATGTTTTAACAATAATATCCATTTCAAAAATAGGTAAAATCTGACTTTATTTTTGTAAAAAATCATATAAATATTTGCTTACGCGCCAGAATTTTATGATTTTTCATCAAATTTTAGCTAAAAGAAAACATTGCAACAAGAAAATTGCTATTTCAAGTGTGGTAGGTATTCTACAATCCAGCCCATGTAGCTTACAATATACAACGTATTCATCAAAAATAGGTAAAATCTGACTTTATTTTTGTAAAAAATCATATAAATATTTGCTTCCGCGCCCGAATTTTATAATTTTTTATCATATTTAAGCTAAAAGAGAACATTGCAACAAGAAAATTGCTATTTCAAGTGTGGTAGGTATTCTAGAATCCAGCCAATGAAGCTTACAATATACAAGATATTCATCAAAAATAGGTAAAATCTGACATTATTTTTGTATAAAATCATATAAATATTTACTTCCGCGCCCGACTTTTATGATTTTTCATCATATTTTAGCTAAAAGAAAACATTGCAACAAGAAAATTGCTATTTCAAGCGTGGTAGGTATTCTAGAATCCAGCCCATGTAGCTTACAATATACAACGTATTCATCAAAAATAGGTAAAATCTGACTTTATTTTTGTAAAAAATCATATAAATATTTGCTTCCGCGCCCGAATTTTATAATTTTTCATCATATTTTATCCATAGTATAGGTCCAAAAGCATGTTTATGAATGTTTTAACAAAAATATCCATTTCAAAAATAGGTAAAATCTGACTTTATTTTTGTAAAAAATCATATAAATATTTGCTTACGCGCCCGAATTTTATGATTTTTCATCAAATTTTAGCTAAAAGAAAACATTGCAACAAGAAAATTGCTATTTCAAGTGTGGTAGGTATTCTACAATCCAGCCCATGTAGCTTACAATATACAACGTATTCATCAAAAATAGGTAAAATCTGACTTTATTTTTGTAAAAAATCATATAAATATTTGCTTCCGCGCCCGAATTTTATAATTTTTTATCATATTTAAGCTAAAAGAGAACATTGCAACAAGAAAATTGCTATTTTAAGTGTGGTAGGTATTCGAGAATCCAGCCAATGAAGCTTACAATATACAACGTATTCATCAAAAATAGGTAAAATCTGACTTAATTTTTGAAAAAAATCATATAAATATTTGCTTCCGCGCCCGAATTTTATAATTTTTCATCATATTTTATCCATAGTATAGGTCCAAAAGCATGTTTATGAATGTTTTAACAAAAATATCCATTTCAAGAATAGGTAAAATCTGACTTTATTTTTGAAAAAAATTATATAAATATTTGCTTCCGCGCCCGAATTTTATAATTTTTTATCATATTTTAGCTGAAAGAAAACATTGCAACAAGAAATATGCTATTTCAAGTGTGGTAGGTATTCTAGAATCCAGCCAATGAAGCCTACAATATACAACGTACTCATCAAAAATAGGTAAAATCTGACTTTAATTTTGTAAAAAATCATAAAAATATTTGCTTCCGCGCCCGAATTTTATAATTTTTCATCATATTTCATCCATAGTATAGATCCAAAAGCATGTTTATGAATGTTTTAACAAAAATATAAATTTCAAAAATAGGTAAAATCTGACTTTATTTTTGTACAAAATCATATAAATATTTGCTTTTGCGCCCGAATTTAATAATTTTTCATCATATTTTAGCTAAAAGAAAACATTGCAACAAGAAAATTGCTATTTCAAGTGTGGTAGGTATTCTGAAATCCAGCCCATGTAGCTTGCAATATACAACGTATTCATCAAGAATAGGTAAAATCTGACTTTATTTTTGTAAAAAATGATATAAATAATTGCTTTCGCGCCCGAATTTTATAATTTTTTATCATATTTAAGCTAAAAGAGCACATTGCAACAAGAAAATTGCTAGTTCAAGTGTGGTAGGTATTCTAGAATCCAGCCAATGAAGCTTAAAATATACAACGTATTCATCAAAAATAGGTAAAATCTGACATTATTTTTGTAAAAAATTATATAAATATTTGCTTCCGCGCCCGAATTTTATATTTTTTTATCATATTTTATCCATAGTATAGGACCAAAAGCATGTCTATGAATGTTTTAACAAAAATATCCATTTCAAGAATAGGTAAAATCTGACTTTATTTTTGTAAAATATCATATAAATATTTGCTTCCGCGCCCGAATTTTATGAATTTTCATCATATTTTAGCTAAAAGAAAACATTGCAACAAGAAAATTGCTATTTCAAGTGTGGTAGGTATTCTAGAATTCAGCCCATGTAGCTTACAATATACAACATATTCATCAAAAATAGGTAAAATCTTACTTTATTTTTGTAAAAAATCATATAAATATTTGCTTCCGCGCCCGAATTTTATGATTTGTTATCATATTTTAGCTACAATAGAACATTGCAACAAGAAAATTGCTATTTCAAGTGTGGTAGGTATTCTAGAATCCAGCCAATAAAGCTTACAATATACAACGTATTCATCAAAAATAGGTAAAATCTGACTTAATTTTTGTAAAAAATGATATAAATATTTGCTTCCGCGCCCGAATTTTATAATTTTTTATCATATTTAAGCTAAAAGAGAACAGTGCAACAAGAAAATTGCTATTTCAAGTGTGGTAAGTATTCGAGAATCCAGCCAATGAAGCTTACAATATACAACGTATTCATCAAAAATAGGTAAAATCTGACATTATTTTTGTAAAAAATCATATAAATATTTGCTTCCGCGCCCGAATTTTATATCTTTTCATCATATTTTGTCTATAGTATAGGTCCAAAAGCATGTTTATGAATGTTTTAACAAAAATATCCATTTAAAAAATAGGTAAAATCTGACTTTATTTTTGTAAAATATCATATAAATATTTGCTTCCGCGCCCGAATTTTATGATTTTTCATCATATTTTAGCTAAAAGAAAACATTGCAACAAGAAAATTGCTATGTCAAGTATGGTAGGTATTCTAGAATCCAGCCCATGTAGCTTACAATATACAACGTATTCATCAAAAATAGGTAAAATCTGACTTTATTTTTGTAAAAAATCATATAAACATTTGCTTCCGCGCCCGAATTTTATAATTTTTTATCATATTTTATCCATAGTATAGGTCTAAAAGCATGTCTATGAATGTTTTAACAAAAAAATCCATTTCAATAATAGGTAAAATCTGACTTTATTTATGTAAAATATCATATAAATATTTGCTTCCGCGCCCGAATTTTATGAATTTTCATCATATTTTAGCTAAAAGAAAACATTGCAACAAGAAAATTGCTATTTCAAGTGTGGTAGGTATTCCAGATTCCAGCCCATGTAGCTTACAATATACAACGTATTCATCAAAAATAGATAAAATCTGACTTTATTTTTGTAAAAAATGATATAAATATTTGCTTCTGCGCCCGAATTTTATGATTTTTCATCATATTTTAGCTAAAAGAGAACATTGCAACAAGAAAATTGCTATTTCATGTGTGGTAGGTATTCTAGGATCCAGCCAATGAAGCTTACAATATACAACGTATTCATCAAAAATAGGTAAAATCTGACTTTATTTTTGTAAAAAATCATATAAATATTTGCTTCCGCGCCCGAATTTTATAATTTTTTATCATATTTTATTCATAGTATAGGTCCAAAAGCATGTTTATGAATGTTTTAACAAAAATATCCATTTCAAAAATAGGTAAAATCTTACTTTATTCTTGTAAAAAATCATATAAATATTTGCTTCCGCGCCCGAATTTTATAATTTTTCATCATTTTAGCTAAAAGAAAACATTGCAACAAGAAAATTGCTATTTCAAGTGTGGTAGGTATTCTGGAATCCAGCCCATGCAGCTCACAATATACAACGTATTTATCAAGAATAGGTAAAATCTGACTTTATTTTTGTAAAAAATGATATAAAAATTTGCTTCCGCGCCCGAATTTTATAATTTTTTATCATATTTTAAATAAAAGAGAACACTGCAACAAGAAAATTGCTATTTCAAGTGTGGTAGGTATTCTAGAATATAGCCAAAGAAGCTTACAATATATGTATAACGTATTCATCAAAAATAGGTAAAATCTGACTTTATTTTTGTAAAAAATAATATAAATATTTGCTTCCGCGCCCGAATTTTATAATTTTTTATCATATTTAAGCTAAAAGAGAACATTGCAACAAGAAAATTGCTATTTCAAGTGTGGTAGGTATTCTAGAATCCAGCCATTACAATATACAACGTATACATCAAAAATGGGTAAAATCTGACATTATTTTTGTAAAAAATCATATAAATATTTGCTTCCGCGCCCGAATTTTATAATTTTTCATCATATTTTGTCTATAGTATAGGTCCAAAAACATGTTTATGAATGTTTTAACAAAAATATCCATTTCAAAAATAGGTAAAATCTGACTTTATTTTTGTAAAAAATCATATAAATATTTGCTTCCGCGCCCGAATTTTATGATTTTTCATCATATTTTAGCTAAAAGAAAACATTGCAACAAGAAAATTGCTATTTCAAGTATGGTAGGTATTCTAGAATTCAGCCCATGTAGCTTACAATATACAACATATTCATCAAAAATAGGTAAAATCTTACTTTATTTTTGTAAAAAATGATATAAATATTTGCTTTCGCGCCCGAATTTTATGATTTTTTATCATATTTTAGCTAAAATAGAACATTGCAACAAGAAAATTGCTATTTCAAGTCTGGTAGGTTTTCTAGAATCCAGCCAATGAAGCTTACAATATACAACGTATTCATCAAAAATAGGTAAAATCTGACATTATTTTTGTAAAAAATCATATAAATATTTGCTTCCGCGCCCGAATTTTATAATTTTTCATCATATTTTGTCCATAGTATAGGTCCAAAAGCATGTTTATGAATGTTTTAACAAAACTATCCATTTCAAAAATAGGTAAAATCTGACTTTATTTTTGTAAAAAATCATATAAATATTTGCTTCCGCGCCCGAATTTTATGATTTTTCATCATATTTTAGCTAAAAGAAAACATTGCAACAAGAAAATTGCTATTTCAAGTATGGTAGGTATTCTAGAATCCAGCCCATGTAGCTTACAATATACAACGTATTCATCAAAAATAGGTAAAATCTGACTTAATTTTTGTAAAAAATCATATAAATATTTGCTTCCGCGCCCGAATTTTATAATTTTTCATCATATTTTATCCATAGTATAGGTCTAAAAGCATGTTTATGAATGTTTTAACAAAAATATCCATTTCAAGAATAGGTAAAATCTGACTTTATTTTTGTAAAAAGTGATATAAATATTTGCTTCCGCGCCCGAATTTTATAATTTTTTATCATATTTTAGCTAAAAGAAAACATTGCAACAAGAAATATGCTATTTCAAGTGTGGTAGGTATTCTAGAATCCAGCCAATGAAGCTTACAATATACAACGTACTCATCAAAAATAGGTAAAATCTGACTTTAATTTTGTAAAAAATCATAAAAATATTTGCTTTCGCGCCCGAATTTTATAATTTTTTATCATATTTAAGCTAAAAGAGAACATTGCAACAAGAAAATTGCTATTTCAAGTGTGGTAGGTATTCGAGAATCCAGCCAATGAAGCTTACAATATACAACGTATTCATCAAAAATAGGTAAAATCTGACATTATTTTTGTAAAAAATCATATAAATATTTGCTTCCGCGCCCGAATTTTATGATTTTTCATCATATTTTAGCTAAAAGAAAACATTGCAGCAAGAAAATTTCTATTTCAAGTGTGGTAGGTATTCTAGAATCCAGCCCATGTAGCTTACAATATAAAACGTATTCATTAAAATGACACCCGAAAATTAAAAATTTATTATCTGGTTGGTACCAAGTTATGGTCACTTTTGCATGTCCAATGCTAAAATTATCCATAGTATAGGTCCAAAAGCATGTTTATGAATGTTTTAACAAAAATATCCATTTCAAGAATAAGTAAAATCTTACTTTATTTTTGTAAAAAATCATATAAATATTTGCTTCCACGCCCGAATATTATAATGTTTCATCATAATTTAGGTAAAAGAAAACATTGCAACAAGAAAATTGCTATTTCAAGTGTGGTAGGTATTCTATAACCCAGCCAATGAAACTTACAATATACAACGTATTCATCAAAAATTGGTAAAATCTGACTTTATTTGTGTAAAAAATTATATAAATATTTGCTTCCGCGCCCGAATTTTATAATTTTTGAACATATTTTATCCATAGTATAGGTCCAAAAGCATGTTTATGAATGTTTTAACAAAAATATCCATTTCAAGAATAGGTAAAATCTGACTTTATTTTTGTAAAAAGTGATATAAATATTTGCTTCCGCGCCCGAATTTTATAATTTGTTATCATATTTTAGCTAAAAGAAAACATTGCAACAAGAAAATTGCTATTTCAAGTATGGTAGGTATTCTGGAATCCTGCCCATGTAGTTTACAATATACAACGTATTTATCAAGAATAGGTAAAATCTGACTTTATTTTTGTAAAAAATGATATAAATATTTGCTTCCGCGCCCGAATTTTATAATTTTTTATCATATTTAAGCTAAAAGAGAACATTGCAACAAGAAAATTGCTATTTCAAGTGTGGTAGGTATTCTAGAATCCAGCCAATGAAGCTTACAATATACAACGTATTCATCAAAAATAGGTAAAATCTGACTTAATTTTTGTAAAAAATTATATAAATATTTGCTTCCGCGCCCGAATTTTATGATTTTTTATCATATTTTAGCGAAAAGAAAACATTAATTAATTAATTAATTAATTAATTAATTAAAAAATTAATAGTGTCTATTGTGTATGATGGCGGCAGGTAATGTACAGTCTAATATCTGTGCTCAGAATAATTGTATAAAGTGCAAACAAACTGCACTAACTGGTGTAAAGTGTATAACTTGTGGTGTCATGGCCCACAAGAGTTGTGCTAAATTATTAAAAAACATCAAAATTATTGACGAAAATACAATAAACTGTTGTTTCCAAGAAGACATTGAAGACCTTGACACCACCTTCAAGAGTGCGTCTGAAGAAAATTTTAGTACACTAAAAACGGAAATAAAATATCTAAAAGAGCTTTTAATTACCAAAGATTTAGTCATTAGCAATCAAAATGATCTAATTATATCGTTAAAACAACAAATTGATTTAATAGACAAATGTACCAATAAAAAAATACAGCCATCGCCATCTACCAATAAATCAATCAATTCAAGTAACAAAAATAAACCGACTCATTTATCGGCAGACAAGACAGCGCAAAATTCTGTCAAAAAAAATAAACATACAACAAATAACCTCGCACATGGAACTTCTTCTGACACAGATAAAAGTGTTGATAATAAAATTATTTGTATGGATAAAAAGATTCTAGATGACTCAGGCAATGTAGGAACAAACTATAATACAAATAATAAACATGTTAAAAACCGCCGTTCTGGCTCTACTGCGGTGATCGGTAATCTGGATCCAAATGTTTCAACATCCCTAAAAGCTGCCGAAATACAACCAGCACTTCTTCATGTGTATAAACTACACCCGAATACTACGGTGGAAGATCTCAGAAATTACTTAATACCTACTTTTCCAGAGGTCATTTGCGAAAAACTTGAATCGAAGTACCCAAACTTTTATTCCTCATTTAAGGTAACTGTGAGTGATTCAAATCGTACCAAAGCCATGGACCCGTCCTTATAGCCTACCGGCACCCATGTGAACAAGTTTTTTCTTCTGAGAAATCAACGCAAAAATTTCGGGTAACAAATAGAACAAATGATGCAGTTGATACAAATTGGGACTTCTTTATACTGAACTGTCAAGCACTAACTTTTGACAAAGTGAATCTCATTTTCACTGAATATTTATATAATTTAATTAACCTAAAATTTCTTTGCTTGACCGAAACATGGTGTAACCATGATAATGTGAATGTTATAAACTTTGACCAATTTATTTGTATATCCAATTTTTGCAGAACTACTTATAAGGGTGGGGGTGTCGGAATCTGGTGCCACAGTAGCATCTACACACAAATTGAAGTAATGGACATATCAAGTTTTTGTGTTGAGAAACAGTTTGAAGCATGTGTTGCTCTATGGAAGCCAGATTCTTCTAGTCCTCTTTTAATTATAACTGTATACCGATCACCATGCTCTGATTATAGAGTATTCTGTGAAAAAATTGCTTGTGTTTTAGATTTGTTTTATAAGTCTGATTTTAAGTTATTAATCTGCGGGGATTTTAACATAGACCCAAAACGTGATTGCTATGAGTATTTTTACGTTTCTCAACTATTAGCTACATATAATGCAACTAATATTGTTAATATTGCTACGAGAGGAAATAATATTCTAGACCATTGTTACACAAATATTAATTCCTGTAATTTCACAGTGCGAAAGAACTTTATATCCGATCATAATATTGTGGTAATGAATTCCAATGTGACAAATTTGGTCTCTTCTAGTTCCGTCCAATACAGGAGAATATTTAACAGCGATAACTTGCATTATTTTTATTCAGAACTGGAAAAGGAATCATGGTCAGATGTCTTATCCAAATCGTCAGCCAATGAAGCCTTCAAATGTTTCTTTAATACTTTTATATATCTTTTTAATAAATATTTTCCAGAACAAAAAACTGTTTGTAAGAATACTAAAAAATGCTGGGTGAATGCTGAAGTAAAAAAATCAAGTTTAAATTTAAAAACCCTTTTCTTACTAAAAAGCAAATATTCAGAACTAACATCTATATACAAAAAGGCAAAACAAAGACATTCTCTTTTGGTAGCTGAGTGTAAAAAGAACTATTATCAAAATAAAATTATTTTATCTGATAATATGACAAAGAGTGCCTGGAGTGTTATTAATTCTAAAAATAAAGGTATGGTAAACGATAATATTAAAATATTACATAATAATATTCTGAATGATGATCCGGAAATAGTAGCTGATCTATTTAATAATTTCTTCAGAGATGCTCCTGTTAATATTCGAAAACAAATAACACAGTCAGATACTAATGTTGTAGGTTGCAGAAATATCGCTACAAGCAACGGTAATTTATTTTTATATCCTTTTTGTGAAGAGGAAGTTTACACTATTATAATATCTAAACTTAAAAACAAAAATTCAGCTGGTCCAGATGAAGTACCTAGTTTTTTGATTAAAAAGGTTGCAAACCTGATTACAGTGCCCTTAACTCATATCATTAACATATCCTTCATATCTGGAACCTTCCCTGAAAACTTAAAGTTAAATAAAGTAATTCCGGTGCATAAGAAGGGTGATAAATCAATATTAGATAATTACAGGCCTGTGGCTCTTACCTCTGGCTTCTCCAAAATTCTGGAATATTGTTATTTGAATAGACTTGAAAAATTCTTAAGCAAAAACTGCATTATCAATGATAATCAGTTTGGCTTCAGACCAAAAAGATCAACCACTGATGCAATACACTGTTTATATAATAATATAATGAATTTTTTAGATAAAGGTGAATATCCAGTAGGTATTTTCTGTGACCTCAGCAAAGCGTTTGACTGTGTGGACCATTCTAGACTTTTATTCAAGCTCGAATGCATTGGTGTTCGTGGAGTAGCTCTTCAATGGATTTCCAGTTTTCTTGCTCAGAGACGTCAGTTTGTTTCACTCAAATATACAGATGACTCTTCAGGGAGTAAAACAAGGAATTCATATTTAATTGATATAAATATTGGTTTACCACAAGGCACAGTCCTGGCCCCTATTTTATTTATAATATATATCAACGATTTAACATCTGCTTTAACGAAGGACTGTATTCCTGTTATGTATGCCGACGACACTTCACTAATCATTTGTAGTAATAATAGAAATGATCTTATGAATGTATGTAATACTAATATTAAATCATTAAGTTCTTGGTTTACAGAAAACAAACTGTACCTGAATGACAATAAAACAAAAATTATCCATTTCCATATGCACCAAAATATCAATTTTAATCAAATTGAAATTCTTTTTGGAGATAAATTAAAGCCCAGTGATGAAACAGCCAAAGTTTTAGGAGTGACAGTTCACGAAAACTTAAACTGGAATACACATTGCAAGGAACTAATAAGTAGATTAAGCTCTGTGTGTTACCAGATACGTCATTTAAATAATTATTTAAATATAAATCAATTATTAATGTTTTACCGTGCCTATGTGGAATCTAAACTCCGGTATGGAATTTGTTTCTGGGGTATCTCTCATTCTAGTCGCGATGTGTTCATAAGCCAAAAGAGAATTGTCCGCTGCTTGGCAGGAGTTGGACGCAACACTACATGTAGAGCACTTTTTAAAAAATATAATATTTTAACATTAACGGACATCTACATTTTAGAATCCTGCCTTTACATATTTATGAAAAAAAGTTCCTTTTCTCTAGTTTTGGATAAACATAAATATAATACAAGAAATAAAAATGAATTTTATATATCCAATTCAAGATTGAATATTGTTAAATATTGTCCTGATCGTTTTGGTCCGGTAATATTTAATAAACTACCTGCAGCAATCAAATCAGCTACAAGTGTTAATGTTTTTAAAAATAAGTTAAAAATGTTCCTACTGCAAAATAATTTTTATAATATTTCGGAATTTCTAAACTTATAAAATATTTGTAATTTATTTTTATTATGTTCTGACTTCTTCCATACACATACTTGTATTTGTGTCAACGGAAATAAAGATTTATTATTATTATTATTATTATTGCAACAAGAAAATTGCTATTTCAAGTGAGGTAGGTATTCTAGAATCCAGCCCATGTAGCTTACAATATACAACGTATTCATCAAAAATAGGTAAAATCTGACTTTATTTTTGTAAAAAATCATATAAATATTTGCTTCCGCGCCCGAATTTTATAATTTTTTATCATATTTAAGCTAAAAGAGAACATTGCAACAAGAAAATTGCTATTTTAAGTGTGGTAGGTGTTCTAGAATCCAGCCAATGAAGCTTACAATATACAACGTATTCATCAAAAATAGGTAAAATCTGACTTTATTTTTGTACAAAATCATATAAATATTTGCTTTTGCGCCCGAATTTAATAATTTTTCATCATATTTTAGCTAAAAGAAAACATTGCAACAAGAAAATTGCTATTTCAAGTGTGGTAGGTATTCTGGAATCCAGCCCATGTAGCTTGCAATATACAACGTATTCATCAAGAATAGATAAAATCTGACTTTATTTTTGTAAAAAATTATATAAATAATTGCTTTCGCGCCCGAATTTTATAATTTTTTATCATATTTAAGCTAAAAGAGAACATTGCAACAAGAAAATTGCTATTTCAAGTGTGGTAGTTATTCGAGAATCCAGCCAATGAAGCTTACAATATACAACGTATTCATCAAAAATAGGTAAAATCTGACATTATTTTTGTAAAAAATCATATAAATATTTGCTTCCGCACCCGAATTTTATATCTTTTCATCATATTTTGTCTATAGTATAGGTCCAAAAGCATGTTTATGAATGTTTTAACAAAAATATCCATTTCAAAAATAGGTAAAATCTGACTTTATTTTTGTAAAAAATCATATAAATATTTGCTTCCGCGCCCGAATTTTATGATTTTTCATCATATTTTAGCTAAAAGAAAACATTGCAACAAGAAAATTGCTATTTCATGTGTGGTAGGTATACTAGAATCCAGCCAATGAAGCTTACAATATACAACGTATTCATCAAAAATAGGTAAAATCTGACTTTATTTTTGTAAAAAATCATATAAATATTTGCTTCCGCGTCCGAATTTTATAATTTTTTATCATATTTTATCCATAGTATAGGTCCAAAAGCATGTTTATGAATGTTTTAACAAAAATATCCATTTCAAAAATAGGTAAAATCTGACTTTATTTTTGTAAAAAAACATATAAATATTTGCTCCCGCGCCCGAATTTTATGATTTTTCATTATTTTAGCTAAAAGAAAACATTGCAACAAGAAAATTGCTATTTCAAGTATGGTAGGTGTTCTGGAATCCAGCCCATGTAGCTTGCAATATACAACGTAGTCATCAAAAATAGGTAAAATCTGACATTATTTTTGTAAAAAATCATATAAATATTTGCTTCCGCGCCCGAATTTTATAATTTTTCATCATATTTTGTCTATAGTATCATATTTTAGCTAAAAGAAAACATTGCAACAAGAAAATTGCTATTTCAAGTGTGGTAGGTATTCTGGAATCCAGCCCATGTAGCTTACAATATACATCGTATTTATCAAGAATAGGTAAAATCTGACTTTATTTTTGTAAAAAATGATATAAATATTTGCTTCCGCGCCCGAATTTTATGAATTTTCATCATATTTTAGCTAAAAAAAACATTGCAACAAGAAAATTGCTATTTCAAGTGTGGTAGGTATTCTAGAATTCAGCCCATGTAGCTTACAATATACAACATATTCATCAAAAATAGGTAAAATCTTACTTTATTTTTGTAAAAAATCATATAAATATTTGCTTCCGCGCCCGAATTTTATGATTTGTTATCATATTTTAGCTACAATAGAACATTGCAACAAGAAAATTGCTATTTCAAGTGTGGTAGGTATTCTAGAATCCAGCCAATAAAGCTTACAATATACAACGTATTCATCAAAAATAGGTAAAATCTGACTTTATTTTTGTAAAAAATGATATAAATATTTGCTTCCGCGCCCGGATTTTATAATTTTTTATCATATTTAAGCTAAAAGAGAACATTGCAACAAGAAAATTGCTATTTCAAGTGTGGTAGGTATTCTAGAATCCAGCCATTACAATATACAACGTATTCATCAAAAAAGGGTAAAATCTGACATTATTTTTGTAAAAAATCATATAAATATTTGCTTCCGCGCCCGAATTTTATAATTTTTCATCATATTTTATCCATAGTATAGGTCCAAAAGCATGTTTATGAATGTTTTAACAAAAATATCCATTTCAAAAATAGGTAAAATCTGACTTTATTTTTGTAAAAAAACATATAAATACTTGCTTCCGCGCCCGAATTTTATAATTTTTTGTCATATTTTATCCATAGTATAGGTCTAAAAGCATGTTTATGAATGATTTAACAAAATATCCATTTCAAGAATAGGTAAAATCTGACTTTATTTTTGTAAAAAATCATATAAATATTTGCTTCCGCGCCCGAGTTTTATGATTTTTCATCATATTTTAGCTAAAAGAAAACATTGCAACAAGAAAATTGCTATTTCAAGTGTGGTAGGTATTCTGGAATCCAGCTCATGTAGCTTACAATATACAACGTTTTCATCAAGAATAGGTAAAATCTGACTTTATTTTTGTAAAAAATGTTATAAATATTTGCTTTCGCGCCCGAATTTAATAATTTTTTATCATATTTAAGCTAAAAGAGAACATTGCAACAAGAAAATTGCTATTTCAAGTGTGGTAGGTATTCTAGAATCCAGCCATTACAATATACAACGTATTCATCAAAAATAGGTAAAATCCGACATTATTTTTGTAAGAAATCATATAAATATTTGCTTTCGCGCCCGATTTTTATAATTTTTTATCATATTTTAACTAAAAGAGAAAATTGCAACAAGAAAATTGCTATTTCAAGTGTGGTAGGTATTTTAGAATCCAGCCAATGAATCTTACAATATACAACGTATTCATCAAAAATAGGTAAAATTTGAGTTTATTTTTGTAAAAAATCATATAAATACTTGCTTCCGCGCCCGAATTTTATAATTTTTCATCATATTTTATCCATAGTATAGGTCTAAAAGCATGTTAATGAATGTTTTAACAAAAATATCCATTACAAAAATAGGTAAAATCTGACTTTATTTTTGTAAAAAATCATATAAATATTTGCTTCCGCGCCCGAATTTTATGATTTTTCATCATATTTTAGCTAAAAGAAAACATTGCAACAAGAAAATTGCTATTTCAAGTTTGGTAGGTATTCTAGAATCCAGCCCATGTAGCTTACAATATACAACGTTTTCATCAAAAATAGGTAAAATCTGACTTTATTTTTGTAAAAAATCATATAAATATTAGCTTCCGCGCCCGATTTTTATAATTTTTCATCATATTATATCCATAGTATAGATCCAAAAGCATGTTTATGAATGTTTTAACAAAAATATCCATTTCAAGAATAGGTAAAATCTTACTTTATTTTTGTAAAAAATCATATAAATATTTGCTTCCGCGCCCGAAATTTATGATTTTTCATCATATTTTAGCTAAAAGAAAATTGCTATTTCAAGTGTGGTAGGTATTCTAGAATCCAGCCCATGTAGCTTACAATATACAACGTATTCATCAAAAATAGGTAAAATCTGACTTTATTTTTGTAAAAAATCATATAAATATTTGCTTCCGCGCCCGAATTTTATGATTGTTCATCATATTTTAGCTAAAAGAAAACACTGCAACAAAAACATTGCTATTTCAAGTGCGGTAGGTATTCTAGAATCCAGCCAATGAAGCTTACAATATACAACGTTTTCATCAAAAATAGGTAAAATCTGACTTTATTTTTGTAAAAAATCATATAAATATATGCTTCCGCGCCCGAATTTTATAATTTTTCATCATATTTTATCCATAGTATAGATCCAAAAGCATGTTTATGAATGTTTTAACAAAAATATCCATTTTAAGAATAGGTAAAATCTGACTTTATTTTTGTAAAAAATCATATAAATATTTGCTTCCGCGCCCGAATTTTATGATTTTTCATCATATTTTAGCTAAAAGAAAACATTGCAACAAGAAAATTGCTATTTCAAGTGTGGTAGGTATTCTGGAATCCAGCCCATGTAGCTTACAATATACAACGTATTCATCAAGATTAGGTAAAATCTGACTTTATTTTTGTAAAAAATGTTATAAATATTTGCTTCCGCGCCCGAATTTTATAATTTTTTATCATATTTAAGCTAAAAGAGAACATCGCAACAAGAAAATTGCTATTTCAAGTGTGGTAGGTATTCTAGAATCTAGCCATTACAATATACAACGTATTCATCAAAAATAGGTAAAATCTGACATTATTTTTGTAAAAAATTATATAAATATTTGCTTTCGCGCCCGAATTTTATAATTTTTTATAATATTTTAACTAAAAGAGAACATTGCAACAAGAAAATTGCTATTTCAAGTGTGGTAGGTATTTTAGAATCCAGCCAATGAAGCTTACAATATACAACGTATTCATCAAAAATAGGTAAAATTTGAGTTTATTTTTGTAAAAAATCATATAAATACTTGCTTCCGCGCCCGAATTTTATTATTTTTCATCATATTTTATCCATAGTATAGGTCCAAAAGCATGTTTATGAATGTTTTAACAAAAATATCCATTTGAAGAATAGGTAAAATCTGACTTTATTTTTGTAAAAAATCATATAAATATTTGCTCCCGCGCCCGAATTTTATGATTTTTCATCATATTTTAGCTAAAGGAAAACATTGCAACAAGAAAATTACTATTTCAAGAGTGGTAGGTATTCTAGAATCCAGCCATGTAACTTACAATATACAACGTATTCATAAAAATCAGTCAAATCTGACTTTATTTTTGTAAAAAACCATATAAATATTTGCTTCCGCGCCCGAATTTTATAATATTTTATCATATTTTATCCATAAAATAGGTCTAAAAGCATGTTTATGAATGTTTTAACAAAAATATCCATTTCAAGAATAGGTAAAATCTGACTTTATTTTTGTAAAAAATCATATAAATATTTGCTTCCGCGCCCGAGTTTAATGATTTTTTATCATATTTTAGCTAAAAGAAAACATTGCAACAAGAAAATTGCTATTTCAAGTGTGGTAGGTCTTCTGGAATCCAGCCCATGTAGCTTACAATATACAACGTATTCATCAAGAATAGGTAAAATCTGACTTTATTTTTGTAAAAAATGTTATAAATATTTGCTTTCGCGCCCGAATTTTATAATTTTTTATCATATTTAAGCTAAAAGAGAACATTGCAACAAGAAAATTGCTATTTCAAGTGTGGTAGGTATTCTAGAATCCAGCCATTACAATATACAACGTATTCATCAAAAATAGGTAAAATCTGACATTATTTTTGTAAGAAATCATATAAATATTTGCTTTCGCGACCGCATTTTATAATTTTTTATCATATTTTATCTAAAAGAGAACATTGCAACAAGAAAATTGCTATTTCAAGTGTGGTAGGTATTTTAGAATCCAGCCAATGAAGCTTACAATATACAACGTATTCATCAAAAATAGGTAAAATTTGAGTTTATTTTTGTAAAAAAACATATAAATACTTGCTTCCGCGCCCGAATTTTATAATTTTTCATCATATTTTATCCATAGTATAGGTCTAAAAGCATGTTTATGAATGTTTTAACAAAAATATCCATTACAAAAATAGGTAAAATCTGACTTTATTTTTGTAAACAATCATATAAATATTTGCTTCCGCGCCCTAATTTTATGATTTTTCATCATAATTTAGCTAAAAGAAAACATTGCAACAAGAAAATTGCTATTTCAAGTGTGGTAGGTATTCTAGAATCCAGCCCATGTAGCTTACAATATACAACGTATTCATAAAAATTGGTCAAATCTGACTTTATTTTTGTAAAAATCATATAAATATTTGCTTCCGCGCCCGAATTTTATGATTTTTTATCATATTTTATCCATAGTATAGGTCTAAAAGCATGTTTATGAATGTTTTAACAAAAATATCCATTTCAAGAATAGGTAAAATCTGACTTTATTTTTTGTAAAAAATCATATAAATATTTGCTTCCGCGCCCGAAGTTTATGATTTTTTATCATATTTTAGCTAAAAGAAAACATTGCAACAAGAAAATTGCTATTTCAAGTGTGGTAGGTATTCTGGAATCCAGCCCATGTAGCTTACAATATACAACGTATTCATCAAGAATAGGTCAAATCTGACTTTATTTTTGTAAAAATGATATAAATATTTGCTTCCGCGCCCGAATTTTATAATTTTTTATCATATTTAAGCTAAATCATATAAATATTTGCTTCCGCGCCCGAATTTTATGATTTTTTATCATATTTAATCCATAGTATAGGTCTAAAAGCATGTTTATGAATGTTTTAACAAAAATATCCATTTCAAGAATAGGTAAAAATCTGACTTTATTTTTTGTAAAAAATCATATAAATATTTGCTTCCGCGCCCGAATTTTATGATTTTTTATCATATTTTAGCTAAATGAGAACATTGCAACAAGAAAATTGCTATTTCAAGTGTGGTAGGTATTCTAGAATCCAGGCATTACAATATACAACGCATTCATCAAAAATAGTTAAAATCTGACATTATTTTTGTAAAAAATCATATAAATATTTGCTTCCGCGCCCGATTTTATAATTTTTGATCAAATTTTATCCATAGTACAGATCCAAAAGCATGTTTATGAATGTTTTAACAAAAATATCCATTTCAAAAATAGGTATAATCTGACTTTATTTTTGTAAAAAATGATATAAATATTTGCTTCCGCGCCCGAATGTTATAATTTTTTATCATATTTTAACTAAAAGAGAACATTGCAACAAGAAAATTGCTATTTCAAGTGTCGTAGGTATTCTAGAATCCAGCCAATGAAGCTTACAATATACAACGTATTCATCAAAAATAGGTAAAATCTGAGGTTATTTTTGTAAAAAATCATATAAATATTTGCTTCCGCGCCCGAATTTTATAATTTTTCATCATATTTTATCCATAGTATAGGTCGAAAAGCTTGTTTATGAATGTTTTAACAAAAATATCCATTACAAAAATAGGTAAAATCTGACCTTATTTTTGTAAAAAATTATATAAATATTTGCTTCCGCGCTCGAATATTATGATTTTTCATCATATTTTAGCTAAAAGAAAACATTGCAACTAGAAAACTGCTATTTCAAGTGTGGTAGGTATTCTAGAATCCAGCCCAAGTAGCTTACAATATACAACGAATTCATTAAAATGACACCCGAAAATTAAATGTTTATTATCTGATTGGTACCAAGTTATGGTCACTTCTGCATGTCCAATGCTAAAATTATCCATAGTATAGGTCCAAAAGCATGTTTATGAATGTTTTAACAAAAATATCCATTTCAAGAATAAGTAAAATCTGACTATATTTTTGTAAAAAATCATATAAATATTTGCTTCCGCGCTCGAATTTTATGAATTTTTATCATATTTTAGCTAAAAGAAACCATTGCAACAAGAAAATTGCTATTTCAAGTGTGGTAGGTATTCTATAATCCAGCCCATGTAGCTTACAATATACAATGTATTCATCAATAATAGGTATAATCTGACTTTATTTTTGTAAAAAATTATATAAATATTTGCTTCCGCGCCCGAGTTTTATAAATTTTTATCATATTTTAGCTAAAAGAAAACATTGCAACAAGAAAATTGCTATTTCAAGTGTGGTAGGTATTCTAGAATCCAGCCAATGAAGCTTACAATATACAACGTATTCATCAAAAATAGGTAAAATCTGACTTTATATTTGTAAAAAAATCATATAAATATTTGCTTCCGCGCCCGAATTTTTTAACTTTTTATCATATTTTATCCATAGTATAGGTCCAAAAGCATGTTTATGAATGTTTTAACAAAAATATCCATTTCAAATATAGGTTAAATCTGACTTTATTTTTGTAAAAAATCATATAAATATTTGCTTCTGCGCCCGAATTTTATAATTCTTCAATATAATTTAGCTAAAAAAAAAACATTGCAACAAGAAAATTACTATTTCAAGTGTGGTAGGTATTCTGGAATCCAGCCCATGTAGCTTACAATATACAACGTATTCATCAAGAATAGGTAAAATCTGACTTTATCTTTGTAAAAAATGATATAAATATTTGCTTCCGCGCCTGAATTTTATAATTTTTTATCATATTTTAACTAAACGAGAACATTGCAACAAGAAAATTGCTATTTCAAGTGTGGTAGGTATTTTAGAATCCAGCCAATGAAGCTTACAATATACAACGTATTCATCAAAAATAGGTAAAATTTGAGTTTATTTTTGTAAAAAATCATATAAATACTTGCTTCCGCGGCCGAATTTTATAATTTTTCATCATATTTTATCCATTGTATAGGTCCAAAAGCATGTTTATGAATGTTTTAACAAAATTATCCATTACAAAAATAGGTAAAATCTGACTTTATTTTTGTACAAAATGATATAAATATTTGCTTCCGCGCCCGAATTTTATAAATTTTTATCATATTTTATCTAAAAGAAAATATTGCAACAAGAAAATTGCTATTTCAAGTGTGGTAGGTATTCTATAATCCAGCCCATGTAGCTTACAATATACAATGTATTCATCAATAATCGGTATAATATGACTTTATTTTTGTAAAAAATTATATAAATATTTGCTTCCGCGCCCGAATTTTATAAATTTTTATCATATTTTAGCTAAAAGAAACCATTGCAACAAGAAAATTGCTATTTCAAGTGTGGTAGGTATTCTAGAATCCAGCCAATGAAGCTTGCAATATACAACGTATTCATCAAAAATAGGTAAAATCTGACTTTATTTTTGTAAGAAATCATTTAAATATTTGCTTCCGCGCCTGAATTTTATAATTTTTAATCATATATTTTATCCATAGTATAGATCCAAAAGCATGTTTATGAATCTTTTAACATAAATATCCATTTCAAAAATAGGTAAAATCTGACTTTATTTTTGTAAAAAATCATATAAATATTTGCTTCCGCGCCCGAATTTTATGATTTTTCATCATTTTTTAGCTAAAAGAAAACATTGCAACAAGAAAATTGCTATTTCAAGTGTGGTAGGTATTCTAGAATCCAGCCCATGTAGCTTACAATATACAACTTATTCATCAAAAATAGGTAAAATCTGACTTTATTTTTGTAAAAAATCATATAAATATTTGCTTTCGCGCCCGAATTTTATAATTTTTTAACATATATTACCCACAGTATAAGTCCAAAAGCATGGTTATGGATGTTTTAATAAAAATATCCATTTCAAGAATAGGTACAGTCTGACTTTATTTTTGTAAAAAATAATATAAATATTTGCTTCCGCGCCCGAATTTTATAATTTTTTATCATATATTATCCATAGTATAGATCCAAAAGCATGTTTATGAATGTTCTAACAAAAATATCCATTTCAAGAATAGGTAAAATCTGACTTTATTTTTGTAAAAAATCATATAAATATTTGCTTCCGCGCCCGAATT
>JAQOWZ010000582.1:0-30072 GCA_035578165.1 Stenolophus ochropezus
TGAATCCAGCCCTTGTAGCTTACAATATACAACGTATTCATTAAAATAAGGTAAAATCTGACTTTATTTTTGTAAAAAATCATATACATATTTGCTTCCGCGCCCGAATTTTATAATTTTTCACCATATTTTATCCATAGTATAGGTCCATAAACATGTTTATGAATGTTTTAACAAAAATATCCATTTCAAAAATAGGTAAAATCTGACTTAATTTTTGTAAAAAATCATATAAATATTTGCTTCCGCGCCCGAATTTTATAATTTTATTATCATATTTTAGCTAAAAGAAAACATTGCAACAAGAAAATTGTTATTTCAAGTGTGGTAGGTATTCTAGAATCCAGCACATGTAGCTTACAATATACAAAGTAATCATTAAAAATAGGAAAATCTGACTTTATTTTTGTAAAAAATCATATAAATATTTGCTTCCGCGCCCGAATTTTATAATTTTTCATCATATTTTATCCATAATATAGGTCCAAAAGCATGTTTATGAATGTTTTAACAAAAATATCCATTTTAAAAATAGGTAATATCTGACTTTATTTTTGTAAAAAATCATATAAATATTTGCTTCCGCGCCCGAATTTTATAATTTTTCATCATATTTTATCTATAGTATAGGTCCAAAAGCATGTATATAAATGTTTTAACAAAAATATCCATTTCAAAAATAGGTAAAATCTGACTTTATTTTTGTAAAAAATCATAAAAATATTTGCTTCCACGCCCGAATTTTATGATTTTTCATCATATTTTAGCTAAAAGAAAACTTTGCTACAAGAAAATTGCTATTTCAATTGTGGTAGGTATTCTAGAATCCAGCCCATGTAGCTTACAATATACAACGTATTCATCAAAAATAGGTAAAATCTGACTTTATTTTTGTAAAAAATCATATAAATATTTGCTTCCGCGCCCGAATTTTATAATTTTTCATAATAATTTAGGCAAAAGAAAACATTGCAACAAGAAAATTGCTATTTCAAGTGTGGTGGTATTCTAGAATCCAGCCAATGAAGCTTACAGTATGCAACGTATTCATCAAAAATAGGTAAAATCTGACTTTATTTTTGTAAAAAATCATATAAATATTTGCTTCCGCGACCGAATTTTATAATTTGTCATCATATTTTAGCTAAAAGAAAACATTGCAACAAGAAAATTGCTATTTCAAGTGTGGTAGGTATTCTAGAATCCAGCCCTTGTAGCTTACAATATACAACGTATTCATTAAAATAAGGTAAAATCTGACTTTATTTTTGTAAAAAATCATATACATATTTGCTTCCGCGCCCGAATTTTATAATTTTTCACCATATTTTATCCATAGTATAGGTCCATAAACATGTTTATGAATGTTTTAACAAAAATATCCATTTCAAAAATAGGTAAAATCTGACTTAATTTTTGTAAAAAATCATATAAATATTTGCTTCCGCGCCCGAATTTTATAATTTTATTATCATATTTTAGCTAAAAGAAAACATTGCAACAAGAAAATTGTTATTTCAAGTGTGGTAGGTATTCTAGAATCCAGCACATGTAGCTTACAATATACAAAGTAATCATTAAAAATAGGAAAATCTGACTTTATTTTTGTAAAAAATCATATAAATATTTGCTTCCGCGCCCGAATTTTATAATTTTTCATCATATTTTATCCATAATATAGGTCCAAAAGCATGTTTATGAATGTTTTAACAAAAATATCCATTTCAAAAATAGGTAATATCTGACTTTATTTTTGTAAAAAATCATATAAATATTTGCTTCCGCGACCGAATTTTATAATTTTTTATCAAATTTTAGCTAAAAGAAAACATTGCAACAAGAAAATTGCTATTTCAAGTGTGATAGGTGTTCTAGAATCCAGCACATGTAGCTTACAGTATGCAACGTATTCTTCAAAAATAGCTAAAATCTGACTTTATTTTTGTAAAAAATCATATAAATATTTGCTTCCGCGCTCGAATTATATAATTTTTCATCATATTTTATCCATAGTATAGGTCCAAAAGCATGTTTATGAATGTTTTAACAAAAATATCCATTTCGAAAATAGGTAAAATCTGACATTATTTTTGTAAAAAATCATATAAATATTTGCTTCCGCGCCCGAATTTTATGATTTTTCATCATATTTTAGCTAAAAGAAAACATTGCAACAAGAAAATTGCTATTTCAAGTGTGGTAGTTATTGTAGAATCCAGCCCATGTAGCTTACAATATACAACGTATTCATTAAAAATTGGTAAAATATGACTTACTTTTTGTAAAAAATTATATAAACATTTGCTTCCGCGCCCGAATTACGCGCTATCTCAGAGTATTTTATCCATAGTATAGGTCCAAAAGCATGTTTATGAATGTTTAAACAAAAATATCTATTTCAAAAATAGTTAAAATCTGACTTTATTTTTGTAAAAAATCATATAAATATTTGCTTCCGCGCCCGAATTTTATAATTTTTTATCATATTTTAGCTAAAAGAAAACATTGCAACAAGAAAATTGCTATTTCAAGTGTGGTAGGTATTTTAGAATCCAGCCCTTGTAGCTTACAATATACTACGTATTCATTAATATTAGGTAAAATCTGACTTTATTTTTTTAAAAATCGTATACATATTTGCTTCCGCGCCCGAATTGTATCATTTTTTATCATATTTTATCCATAGTATAGGTCCAAAAGCTATGTTTATGAATGTTTTTATAAAACATCTATTTTAAGAATAGGTAATATCTGACTTTATTTTTGTAAAAAATCATATAAATATTAGCTTCCGCGCCCGAATTTTATGATTTTTCATCATACTTTAGCTAAAAAACATTGCTACAAGAAAATTGCTATTTCAATTGTGGTAGGTATTCTAGAATCCAGCCAATGAAGCTTAAATATACAACGTATTCATCAAAAATAGGTAAAATCTGACTTTATTTTTGTAAAAAATCATATACATATTTGCTTCCGCGCCCGAATTTTATTAATTTTATTATCATATTTCAGCTAAAAGAAAACAATGCAACAAGAAAATTGCTATTTCAAGTGTGGTAGGTATTCTAGAATCCAGCACATGTAGCTTACAATATACAACGTATTCATTAAAAATAGGTAAAATCTGACTTTATTTTTGTAAAAAATCATATAAATATTTGCTTCCGCGCCCGAATTTTATAATTTTTCATCATATTTTATCGCATAATATAGGTCCAAAAGCATGTTTATGAATGTTTTAACAAAAATATCCATTTTAAAAATAGGTAATATCTGACTTTATTTTTGTAAAAATCATATAAATATTTGCTTCCGCGCCCGAATTTTATAATTTTTCATCATATTTTATCTATAGTATAGGTCCAAAAGCATGTATATAAATGTTTTAACAAAAATATCCATTTCAAAAATAGGTAAAATCTGACCTTTATTTTTGTAAAAAATCATAAAATATTTGCTTCCACGCCCGAATTTTATGATTTTTCATCATATTTTAGCTAAAAGAAAACTTTGCTACAAGAAAATTGCTATTTCAATTGTGGTAGGTATTCTAGAATCCAGCCCATGTAGCTTACAATATACAACGTATTCATCAAAAATAGGTAAAATCTGACTTTATTTTTGTAAAAAATCATATAAATATTTGCTTCCGCGCCCGAATTTTATAATTTTTCATAATAATTTAGGCAAAAGAAAACATTGCAACAAGAAAATTGCTATTTCAAGTGTGGTGGTATTCTAGAATCCAGCCAATGAAGCTTACAGTAATGCAACGTATTCATCAAAATAGGTAAAATCTGACTTTATTTTTGTAAAAAATCATATAAATATTTGCTTCCGCGACCGAATTTTATAATTTGTCATCATATTTTAGCTAAAAGAAAACATTGCAACAAGAAAATTGCTATTTCAAGTGTGGTAGGTATTCTAGAATCCAGCCCTTGTAGCTTACAATATACAACGTATTCATTAAAATAAGGTAAAATCTGACTTTATTTTTGTAAAAAATCATATACATATTTGCTTCCGCGCCCGAATTTTATAATTTTTCACCATATTTTATCCATAGTATAGGTCCATAAACATGTTTATGAATGTTTTAACAAAAATATCCATTTCAAAAATAGGTAAAATCTGACTTAATTTTTGTAAAAAATCATATAAATATTTGCTTCCGCGCCCGAATTTTATAATTTTATTATCATATTTTAGCTAAAAGAAAACATTGCAACAAGAAAATTGTTATTTCAAGTTTGGTAGGTATTCTAGAATCCAGCACATGTAGCTTACAATATACAAAGTAATCATTAAAAATAGGAAAATCTGACTTTATTTTTGTAAAAAATCATATAAATATTTGCTTCCGCGCCCGAATTTTATAATTTTTCATCATATTTTATCCATAATATAGGTCCAAAAGCATGTTTATGAATGTTTTAACAAAAATATCCATTTCAAAAATAGGTAATATCTGACTTTATTTTTGTAAAAAATCATATAAATATTTGCTTCCGCGACCGAATTTTATAATTTTTTATCAATTTTAGCTAAAAGAAAACATTGCAACAAGAAAATTGCTATTTCAAGTGTGATAGGTGTTCTAGAATCCAGCACATGTAGCTTACAGTATGCAACGTATTCTTCAAAAATAGCTAAAATCTGACTTTATTTTTGTAAAAAATCATATAAATATTTGCTTCCGCGCTCGAATTATATAATTTTTCATCATATTTTATCCATAGTATAGGTCCAAAAGCATGTTTATGAATGTTTTAACAAAAATATCCATTTCGAAAATAGGTAAAATCTGACATTATTTTTGTAAAAAATCATATAAATATTTGCTTTCGCGCCCGAATTTTATGATTTTTCATCATATTTTAGCTAAAAGAAAACATTGCAACAAGAAAATTGCTATTTCAAGTGTGGTAGTTATTGTAGAATCCAGCCCATGTAGCTTACAATATACAACGTATTCATTAAAAATTGGTAAAATATGACTTACTTTTTGTAAAAAATTATATAAACATTTGCTTCCGCGCCCGAATTTTATAATTTTTTATTATATTTTATCCATAGTATAGGTCCAAAAGCATGTTTATGAATGTTTAAACAAAAATATCTATTTCAAAAATAGTTAAAATCTGACTTTATTTTTGTAAAAAATCATATAAATATTTGCTTCCGCGCCCGAATTTTATAATTTTTTATCATATTTTAGCTAAAAGAAAACATTGCAACAAGAAAATTGCTATTTCAAGTGTGGTAGGTATTTTAGAATCCAGCCCTTGTAGCTTACAATATACTACGTATTCATTAATATTAGGTAAAATCTGACTTTATTTTTTTAAAAATCGTATACATATTTGCTTCCGCGCCCGAAATTGTATCATTTTTTATCATATTTTATCCATAGTATAGGTCCAAAAGCATGTTTATGAATGTTTTTATAAAACATCTATTTTAAGAATAGGTAATATCTGACTTTATTTTTGTAAAAAATCATATAAATATTAGCTTCCGCGCCCGAATTTTATGATTTTTCATCATACTTTAGCTAAAAAACATTGCTACAAGAAAATTGCTATTTCAATTGTGGTAGGTATTCTAGAATCCAGCAATGAAGCTTACAATATACAACGTATTCATCAAAAATAGGTAAAATCTGACTTTATTTTTGTAAAAAATCATATACATATTTGCTTCCGCGCCCGAATTTTATAATTTTATTATCATATTTCAGCTAAAAGAAAACAATGGCAACAAGAAAATTGCTATTTCAAGTGTGGTAGGTATTCTAGAATCCAGCACATGTAGCTTACAATATACAACGTATTCATTAAAAATAGGTAAAATCTGACTTTATTTTTGTAAAAAATCATATAAATATTTGCTTCCGCGCCCGAATTTTATAATTTTTCATCATATATAATCCATAGTATAAGTCCAAAAGCGTGTTTATGAATGTTTTAACAAAAATATCAATTTCAAAAATATGTAAAATCTGACTTTATTTTTGTAAAAAATCATATAAATATTTGCTTCCGCGCCCGAATTTTATAATTTTTTATCATATTTTAGCTAAAAGAAAACATTGCAACAAGAAAATTGCTATTTCAAGTGTGGTGGTATTCTAGAATCCAGTCAATGAAGCTTACAGTATGCAACGTATTCATCAAAAATAGTTAAAATCTGACTTAATTTTTGTAAAAAATTTATGTAAATATTTGCTTCCACGCCCGACTTTTATGATTTTTCATCATATTTTAGCTAAAAGAAAACATTGCAACAAGAAAATTGCTATTTCAAGTGTGGTAGGTATTCTAGAATCCAGCCCTTGTAGCTTACAATATACAACGTATTCATTAATATTAGGTAAAATCTGACTTAATTTTTTTAAAAATCGTATACATATTTACTTCCGCGCCCGAATTTTATCATTTTTTATCATATTTTATCCATAGTATAGGTCCAAATGCATGTATATGAATGTTTTAAAAAAATATCTATTTTAAGAATAGGTAATATCTGACTTTATTTTTGTAAAAAATCATATAAATATTTGCTTCCGCGCCCGAATTTTATAATTTTTCATTATATTTTATCCATAGTATAGGTCCAAAAGCATGTTTATGAATGAGGGATGGGATTTTTTTCGACTGTGGTGTAGTGTAGATAAAAAACAATTAATCGAAATTTCAGTCATACAGCGTTTATTCCTACAAAACCCACGTTTCGGTTGTCGTTCGTGAGACAATTTAGATGCGTATGTGCTTTTTTGAAATTTGTACGATGTATGTAATACTGAATGAATCTACGAATGTATGCTGTGTACATGATTATAATCTATAGATTCTACTTACCCTGATGAAGGTATAAGTGTATACCGAAACGTCGGTTTTGTAGGAATAAGCGCTGTATGACTGAAATTTCGATTAATTGTTTTTTATCATGTTTATGAATGTTTTAACAAAAATATCCATTTCAAGAATAGTTAAAATCTGACTTTATTTTTGTAAAAAATCATATAATTATTTGCTTCCGCGACCGAATTTTATAATTTTTTTATCATATTTAAGCTAAAAGAAAACATTGCAACAAGAAAATTGCTATTTCAAGTGTGGTAGGTATTCTAAAATCCGGCACATGTAGCTTACAATATACAACGTATTCATAAAAAATAGGTAAAATCTGACTTTATTTTTGTAAAAAATCATATAAATATTTGCTTCCGCGACCGAATTTTATAATTTTTTATCAAATTTTAGCTAAAAAAAAACATTGCAACAAGAAAATAGCTATTTCAAGTGTGGTAGGTATTCTAGAATCCAGCACATGTAGCTTACAATATACAACGTATTCATTAAAAATAGGTAAAATCTGACTTCATTTTTGTAAAAAATCATATAAATATTTGCTTCCGCACCCGAATTTTATAATTTTTCATCATATTTTATCCATAGTATAGGTCGAAAAGCGTGTTTATGAATGTTTTAACAAAAATATCCATTTCAAAAATAGGTAAAATCTGACTTTATTTTTGTAAAAAATCATATAAATATTTGCTTCCGCGCCCGAATTTTATGAATTTTCATCATATTTTAGCTAAAAGAACATTGCTACAAGAAAATTGCTATTTTGATTGTGCTAGGTATTCTAGAATCCAGCCCATGTAGCTTACAATATACAACGTGGTCATCAAAATTAGGTAAAATCTGACTTTATTTTTGTAAAAAATCATATAAATATTTGCTTCCGCGCCCGAATTTTATAATTTTTCATCTTATTTTATCCATAGTATATGTCCAAAAGCATGTTTATGAATATTTTAACAAAAATATCCATTTCACGAATAGGTAAAATCTGACTTTATTTTTGTAAAAAATCATATAAATATTTGCTTCCGCGCCCGAATTTTATAATTTTTCATCATATTTTAGCTAAAAGAAAACACTGCAACAAGAAAATTGCTATTTCAAGTGTGGTGGTATTCTAGAATCCAGCCAATGAAGCTTACAATATGCAACGTATTCATCAAAAATAGGTAAAATCTTACTATATTTTTGTAAAAAATCATATAAATATTTGCTTCCGCGGCCGAATTTTATAATTTTTTATTATGTTTTAGGTAAAAGAAAACATTGCAACAAGAAAATTGCTATTTCAAGTGTGGTAGGTATTCTAGAATCCAGCCCATGTAGCTTACAATATACAACGTATTCATTAAAAATCTGGTGTGTCCAACACAATACCTCCCGCCACTGTAGTAATATATTCTATATAAGTTTTTCAATACATTTAATTTGTAGTTTTAAAATTAGTTTGTTATTGCAGTTCAGAATATTTTTAATTCATTTCATACCTAAAATTTCCTTCATAAATTTTGTATGACCAATATGACAGCTATTTTTGAAGTTACTAAAACCGGAACTGAACTTACTTTGATTCACGCATGCAAATACATTCCTAATATATTTCTTCCATCTTTTTAAATTTTACAATAAAATGACTTCATTTTTACTTATTTTATCTTTTACACTTACTTACATCAAATTTGACATCATATGTCAAATTTTGTGAACATATGAATAACTCATCTGTTTTATCGAAATTCCTCAGCTTAAACGATATGTAAAATTATCATAATTTATATATATTTTTTTCTATCTATCTAGAAGTCATATATAAACGTAATTATGCAGATCGGTAGAAAATTAAAAAATCTTTGTATTTATAATAATGAAATTTGCGATGATATGGTATTTAGAGGTATTTTTAAGGAAAATCTGTTTAAAGCTTTAAGTAAAATACTACTTCCGGTTAACCAATTGTAGTCAAAATCTAATCAGTTCATCATATTTTAATATAAGTCTTAAATACCAAATATTATATTTTTTACATGTAACGTGTTGAAGTTATCGTGGACGAAAAATCGTCACAGACACATAGACACACACACGCACACACGGACATACAGACATCACGATAAAAATAGTAAAATCTTATTCTAGAGACCCTAATTCGTGCTCATATGTTGAAAACTCACACTCGAGAAATTTGACCAAAAACAATACCTCCCTTTACTATATATTGATAGGCGGGAGGTAAAAATAGGTAAAATCTGACTTACTTTATGTAAAAAATTATATAAATATTTGCTTCCGTGCCCGAATTTGATAATTTTCCATCATATTATATCCATAGTATAGGTTCAAAAGCATGTATATGAATGTTTTACCAAAAATATTTTTTTTAAGAATAGGTAAAATCTGACTTTATTTTTGTAAAAAATCATATAAATATTTGCTTCGGCGCCCGAATTTTATAATTTTTCATCATATTTTAGCTTAAAGAAAACATTGCAACAAGAAAATTGCTATTTCAAGTGTGGTGGTATTCTAGAATCCAGCCAATGAAGCTTACAATATGCAACGTATTCATCAAAAATAGGTAAAATCTGACTTTATTTTTGTAAAAAATCATATAAATATTTGCTTCCGCGACCGAATTTTATAATTTGTCATCATACTTTAGCTAAAAGAGTACATTGCAACAAGAATATTGCTATTTCAAGTGTGGTAGGTATTCTAGAATCCAGCCCATGTAGCTTACAATATACAACGTATTCATTAGAAATAGGTAAAATCTGACTTTATTTTTGTAAAAAATCATATAAATATTTGCTTCCGCGCCCTAATTTTATAATTTTTCATCATATTTTATCCATAGTATAGATCCAGCAGCATGTTTATCAATGTTTTAACAAAAATATCCATTTCTAAAAGAGGTAAAATCTGACTTTATTTTTGTAATAAATCATATAAATATTTGCTTCCGCGCCCGATTTTTATGATTTTTCATCATATTTTAGCTAAAAGAAAACATTGCAACAAGAAAATTGCTATTTCAAGTGTGGTAGGTATTCTAGAATCCAGCACATGTAGCTTACAATATACAACGTATTCATTAAAAATAGGTAAAATCTGACTTCATTTTTGTAAAAAATCATATAAATATTTGCTTCCGCACCCGAATTTTATAATTTTTCATCATATTTTATCCATAGTATAGGTCGAAAAGCGTGTTTATGAATGTTTTAACAAAAATATCCATTTCAAAAATAGGTAAAATCTGACTTTATTTTTGTAAAAAATCATATAAATATTTGCTTCCGCGCCCGAATTTTATGATTTTTCATCATATTTTAGCTAAAAGAACATTGCTACAAGAAAATTGCTATTTTGATTGTGCTAGGTATTCTAGAATCCAGCCCATGTAGCTTACAATATACAACGTGGTCATCAAAATTAGGTAAAATCTGACTTTATTTTTGTAAAAAATCATATAAATATTTGCTTCCGCGCCCGAATTTTATAATTTTTCATCTTATTTTATCCATAGTATATGTCCAAAAGCATGTTTATGAATATTTTAACAAAAATATCCATTTCACGAATAGGTAAAATCTGACTTTATTTTTGTAAAAAATCATATAAATATTTGCTTCCGCGCCCGAATTTTATAATTACGCGCTATCTCAGAGTTAAAAGAAAACACTGCAACAAGAAAATTGCTATTTCAAGTGTGGTGGTATTCTAGAATCCAGCCAATGAAGCTTACAATATGCAACGTATTCATCAAAAATAGGTAAAATCTTACTATATTTTTGTAAAAAATCATATAAATATTTGCTTCCGCGGCCGAATTTTATAATTTTTTATTATGTTTTAGGTAAAAGAAAACATTGCAACAAGAAAATTGCTATTTCAAGTGTGGTAGGTATTCTAGAATCCAGCCCATGTAGCTTACAATATACAACGTATTCATTAAAAATCTGGTGTGTCCAACACAATACCTCCCGCCACTGTAGTAATATATTCTATATAAGTTTTTCAATACATTTAATTTGTAGTTTTAAAATTAGTTTGTTATTGCAGTTCAGAATATTTTTAATTCATTTCATACCTAAAATTTCCTTCATAAATTTTGTATGACCAATATGACAGCTATTTTTGAAGTTACTAAAACCGGAACTGAACTTACTTTGATTCACGCATGCAAATACATTCCTAATATATTTCTTCCATCTTTTTAAATTTTACAATAAAATGACTTCATTTTTACTTATTCTATCTTTTACACTTACTTACATCAAATTTGACATCATATGTCAAATTTTGTGAACATATGAATAACTCATCTGTTTTATCGAAATTCCTCAGCTTAAACGATATGTAAAATTATCATAATTTATATATATTTTTTTCTATCTATCTAGAAGTCATATATAAACGTAATTATGCAGATCGGTAGAAAATTAAAAAATCTTTGTATTTATAATAATGAAATTTGCGATGATATGGTATTTAGAGGTATTTTTAAGGAAAATCTGTTTAAAGCTTTAAGTAAAATACTACTTCCGGTTAACCAATTGTAGTCAAAATCTAATCAGTTCATCATATTTTAATATAAGTCTTAAATACCAAATATTATATTTTTTACATGTAACGTGTTGAAGTTATCGTGGACGAAAAATCGTCACAGACACATAGACACACACACGCACACACGGACATACAGACATCACGATAAAAATAGTAAAATCTTATTCTAGAGACCCTAATTCGTGCTCATATGTTGAAAACTCACACTCGAGAAATTTGACCAAAAACAATACCTCCCTTTACTATATATTGATAGGCGGGAGGTAAAAATAGGTAAAATCTGACTTACTTTATGTAAAAAATTATATAAATATTTGCTTCCGTGCCCGAATTTGATAATTTTCCATCATATTATATCCATAGTATAGGTTCAAAAGCATGTATATGAATGTTTTACCAAAAATATTTTTTTTAAGAATAGGTAAAATCTGACTTTATTTTTGTAAAAAATCATATAAATATTTGCTTCGGCGCCCGAATTTTATAATTTTTCATCATATTTTAGCTTAAAGAAAACATTGCAACAAGAAAATTGCTATTTCAAGTGTGGTGGTATTCTAGAATCCAGCCAATGAAGCTTACAATATGCAACGTATTCATCAAAAATAGGTAAAATCTGACTTTATTTTTGTAAAAAATCATATAAATATTTGCTTCCGCGACCGAATTTTATAATTTGTCATCATACTTTAGCTAAAAGAGTACATTGCAACAAGAATATTGCTATTTCAAGTGTGGTAGGTATTCTAGAATCCAGCCCATGTAGCTTACAATATACAACGTATTCATTAGAAATAGGTAAAATCTGACTTTATTTTTGTAAAAAATCATATAAATATTTGCTTCCGCGCCCTAATTTTATAATTTTTCATCATATTTTATCCATAGTATAGATCCAGCAGCATGTTTATCAATGTTTTAACAAAAATATCCATTTCTAAAAGAGGTAAAATCTGACTTTATTTTTGTAATAAATCATATAAATATTTGCTTCCGCGCCCGATTTTTATGATTTTTCATCATATTTTAGCTAAAAGAAAACATTGCAACAAGAAAATTGCTATTTCAAGTGTGGTAGGTATTCTAGAATCCAGCTAATGAAGCTTACAATATACGAGTACAACGTACTCATCTAAAATAGGTAAAATCTTTCTTAATTTTTGTAAAAAATTATTTAAATATTTGCTTCCGCGCCCGAATTTTATAATGTTTCATTATATTTTATTCATAGTATAGGTCCAAAAGCATGTTTATAAATGTTTTAACAAAAATATCCATTTCAAAAATAGGTAAAATCTGACATTATTTTTATTAAAAATCATATAATTATTTGCTTCCGCGCCCGATTTTTATAATTTTTCATCATATTTTAGCTAAAAGAAAACATTGCAAGAAGAAAATTGCTATTTCAAGTGTGGTAGGTATTCTAGAATCCAGCCCATGTAGCTTACAATATACAACGTATTCATTAAAAATAGGTAAAATCTTATTTTATTTTTGTAAAAAATCATATAAATATTTGCTATCGCGCCCGAATTTTATAATTTGTCATCATATTTTATCCATAGTATAGGTCCAGAAGCATGTTTATGAATGTTTTAACAAAAATATCCATTTAAAAAATAGGTAAAATCTGACTTTATTTTTGTAAAAAGTCATATAAATATTTGCTTCCACGCCCGACTTTTATGATTTTTCATCATATTTTAGCTAAAAGAAAACATTGCAACAACAAAATTGCTATTTCAAGTGTGGTAGGTATTCTAGAATCCAGCCAATGAAGCTTACAATATACAACGTATTCATCAAAAATAGGAAAAATATGACTCAATTTTTGTAAAAAATGATTTAAATATTTGCTTCCGCGCCCGAATTTTATATTTTTTCATTATATTTTATTCATAGTATAGGTCCAAAAGCATGTTTATAAATGTTTTAACAAAAATATCCATTTCAAAAATAGATAAAATCTGACATTATTTTTGTAAAAAATAATATAAATTTTTGCTTCCGCGGCCGAATTTTATAATTTTTCATCATATATTAGCTAAAAGAAAACATTGCAACAAGAAAATTGCTATATCAAGTGTGGTGGTATTCTAGAATCCAGCCAATGAAGCTTACAATATGCAACGTATTCATCAAAAATAGGTAAAATCTGACTTTATTTTTGTAAAAAATCATATAAATATTTGCTTCCGCGCTCGAATTTTATAATTTTTCATCA
Source organism: Stenolophus ochropezus (assembly GCA_035578165.1). Taxonomy (NCBI): domain Eukaryota; kingdom Metazoa; phylum Arthropoda; class Insecta; order Coleoptera; family Carabidae; genus Stenolophus; species Stenolophus ochropezus. The sequence goes on from JAQOWZ010000582.1 coordinate 13,675, forward strand.
TATTTTATCCATAGTATAGGTCCAAAAGCATGTTTATGAATGTTTTAACAAAAATATCCTTTTCAAGAATAAGTAAAATCTAACTTTATTTTTGTAAAAAATCATATAAATATTTGCTTCCGCGCCCGAATTTTATGATTTTTCATGATAATTTAGGTAAAAGAAAACATTGCATCAAGAAAATTGCTATTTCAAGTGTGGTAGGTATTTTAGAATCCAGCCAATGAAGCCTACAATATACAACGTATTCATCAAAAATAGGTAAAATCTGACATACTTTATGTAAAAAATTATATAAATATTTGCTTCTGTGCACGAATTTTATAATTTTCCATCATATTTTATCCATAGTATAGGTCCAAAAGCATGTTTATGAATGTTTTAACAAAAATATCCATTTTAACAATAGGTAAAATCTGACTTTATTTTTATAAAAAATCATATAAATATTTGCTTCCGCGCCCGAATTTTATGATTTTTCATGATAATTTAGGTAAAAGAAAAACATTGCAACAAGAAAATTGCTATTTCAAGTGTGGTAGGTATTCTAGAATCCAGCCAATGAAGCTTACAATATACAACGTATTCATCAAAAATAGGAAAAATCTGACTTAAATTTTGTAAAAAATGATTTAAATATTTGCTTCCGCGCCCGAATTTTATAATTTTTCATTATATTTTATTCATAGTATAGGTACAAAAGCATGTTTATAAATGTTTTAACAAAAATATCCATTTCAAAAATAGGTAAAATCTGACATTATTTTTGTAAAAAATCATATAAATATTTGCTTCCGCGCCCGAATTTTATAATTTTTCATCATATTATAGCTAAAAGAAAACATTGCAACAAGAAAATTGCTATTTCAAGTGTGGTAGGTATTCTAAAATCCAGCCCATATAGCTTACAATATACAACGTATTCATTAAAAATAGGTAAAATCTGACTTTATTTTTGTAAAAAATCTTATATAAATATTTGCTTCCGCGCCCGAATTTTATAATTTGTCATCATATTTTATCCATAGTATAGGTCCAGAAGCATGTTTATGAATGTTTTAACAAAAATATCCATTTCAAAAATAGGTAAAATCTGACTTTATTTTTGTAAAAAATCATATAAATATTTGCTTCCGCGCCCGAATTTCATAATTATTTATCATATTTTAGCTAAAAGAAAACATTGCAACAAGAAAATTGCTATTTCAAGTGTGGTAGGTATTCTAGAATCCAGCCAATGAAGCTTCCAATATACAACTTATTCATCAAATATAGGTAAAATCTGACTTAATTTTTGTAAAAAATTATATAAATATTTGCTTCCGCGCCCGAATTTTATAATTTATTATTATATTTTATCTATAGTATAGGTCCAAAAGCATATTTATGAATGTTTTAACAAAATTATCCATTTCAAAAATAGGTAAAATCTGACTTTATTTTTGTAAAAAATCATATAAATATTTGCTTCCGCGCCCGAATTTCATAATTTTTTATCATATTTTAGCTAAAAGAAAACATTGCAACAAGATAATTGCTATTTCAAGTGTAGTGGTATTCTAGAATACAGCCAATGAAGCTTACAATAAGCAACGTATTCATCAAAAATAGGTAAAATCTGACTTAGTTTTGTAAAAAAACATATAAATATTTGCTTCCGCGACCGAGTTTTTTAATTTTTCATCATATTTTAACTAAAAGAAAACATTGCAACAAGAAAATTGCTATTTCAAGTGTGGTAGGTATTCTAGAATCCAGCCCATGTAGCTTACAATTTACAACGTATTCATTAAAAATAGGTAAAATCTGACTTTATTTTTGTAAAAAATCATATAAATATTTGCTTCCGCGCCCTAATTTTATAATTATTCATCATATTTTATCCATAGCATAGGTCCAAAAGCATGTTTATGAATGTTTTAACAAAAATATCCATTTCAAAAATAGGTAAAATCTGACTTTATTTTTGTAAAAAATCATATAAATATTTGCTTCCGCGCCCGAATTTTATAATTTTTCATCATATTTTAGCTAAAAGAAAACATTGCAACAAGAAAATTGCTATTTCAAGTGTGGTGGTATTCTAGAATCCAGCCAATGAAGCTTACAATATGCAACGTATTCATCAAAAATAGGTAAAATCTGACTTTATTTTTGTAACAAATCATATAAATATTTGCTTCCGCGACCGAATTTTCTAATTTTTCATCATATTTTAGCTAAAAGAAAACATTGCAACAAGATAATTGCTATTTCAAGTGTGGTGGCATTCTAGAATCCAGCCAATGCAGCTTACAATATGCAACGTATTCATCAAAAATAGGTAAAATCTGACTTTATTTTTGTAAAAAATCATTTGAATATTTGCTTCCGCGACCGAATTTTATAATTTTTCATCATATTTTAGCTAAAAGAACACATTGCAACAAAAAAATTGCTATTTCAAGTGTTGTAGGTATTCTAGAATACAGCCCATGTAGCTTACAATATACAACGTATTCATTAAAAATAGATAAAATCTGACTTTATTTTTGTAAAAAATCATATAAATATTTGCTTTCGCGCCCGAATTTTATGATTTTTCATCATATTTTAGCTAAAAGAAAACATAGCTACAAGAAAATTGCTATTTCAATTGTGGTGGGTATTCTAGAATCCAGCCCATGTAGCTTACAAAATACAACGTATTCGTCAAAAATAGGTAAAATCTGACTTTATTTTTGTAAAAAATCATATAAATATTTGCTTCCGCGCCGGAATTTTATATGTTTTCATCATATTTTATCCATAGTATGGGTCCAAAAGTATGTTTATGAATGTTTTAACAAAAATATCCATTTCAAGAATAGGTAAAATCTGACTTTATTTTTGTAAAAAATTATATAAATATTTGCTTCCGCGCCCGAATTTTATGATTTTTCATCATAATTTAGGTAAAAGAAAACATTGCAACAAGAAAATTGCTATTTCAAGTGTTGTCGGTATTCTAGAATCCAGCCAATGAAGCTTACAATATAAACGTATTCATCAAAAATAGGTAAAATCTGACTTAATTTTTGTAAAAAATCATATAAATATTTGCTTCCGCGCACGAATTTTATGATTTTTCATCATAATTTAGGTAAAAGAAAACATTGCAACAAGAAAATTGCTATTTCAAGTGTGGTCGGTATTCTAGAATCCAGCCAAAGAAGCTTACAATATAAACGTATTCATCAAAAATAGGTAAAATCTGACTTAATTTTTGTAAAAAATCATATGAATATTTGCTTCCGCGCCCGAATTTTATAATTTTTCATCATATTTTAGCTAAAAGAACACATTGCAACAAGAAAATTGCTATTTCAAGTGTGGTAGGTATTCCAGAATCCAGCCCATGTAGCTTACAATATACAACGTATTCATCAAAAATAGGTAAAATCTGACTTTATTTTTGTAAAAAATCATATAAATATTTGCTTCCGCGCCCAAATTTTATTATTTTTCATTATATTTTATTCATTGTATAGGTCCAAAAGCATGTTTATGAATGTTTTAACAAAAATATCCATTTCAAAAATAAGTAGAATCTGACTTTATTTTTGTAAAAAATCATATAAATATTTGCTTCCGCGCCCTTCTTTTATAATTCTTCATCATATTTTAGCTAAAAGAAAACATTGCAACAAGAAAATTGCTATTTCAAGTGTGGTAGGTATTCCAGAATCCAGCCAATGAAGCTTAACAATATACAACGTATTCATCAAAAATAGTTAAAATCTGACTTAATTTTTGAAAAAATTATATAAATATTAGCTTCCGCGCCCGAATTTTATAATTTTTCATTATATTTTATTCATAGTATAGGTCCAAAAGCATGTTTATAAATGTTTTAACAAAAATATCCATTTCAAAAATAGGTAAAATCTGATATTATTTTTGTAAAAAATCATATAAATATTTGCTTCCGCGCCCGAATTTTATGATTTCTCATCATATTTTAGCTAAAAGAAAACATTGCTACAAGAAAATTGCTATTTCAATTGTGGTAGGTATTCTAGAATCCAGCCCATGTAGCTTACAATATACAACGTATTCATCAAAAATAGGTAAAATCTAACTTTATTTTTGTAAAAAATCATATAACTATTTGCTTCCGCGACGGAATTTAATAATTTTTTTATCATATTTTATCCATAGTATAGGTCAAAAAGCATGTTTATGAATGTTTTAACAAAAATATCCATTTCAAGAATAAGTAAAATCAAACTTTATTTTTGAAAAAAATCATATAAATATTTGCTTCCGCGTCCGAATTTTATGATTTTTCATGATAATTTAGGTAAAAGAAAACATTGCAACAAGAAAATTGCTATTTCAAGTGTGGTAGGTATTCTAGAATCCAGCCAATGAAGCTTACAATATACAACGTATTCATCAAAAATAGGAAAAATCTGACATAAACTTTGTAAAAAATGATTTAAATATTTGCTTCCGCGCCCGAAATTTATAATTTTTCATTATATTTTATTCATAGTATAGGTCCAAAAGCATGTTTATAAATGTTTTAACAAAAATATCCATTTCAAAAATAGGTAAAATCTGACATTATTTTTGTAAAAAATCATATAAATATTTGCTTCCGCGCCCGAATTTTATAATTTTTCATCATATTATAGCTAAAAGAAAACATTGCAACAAGAAAATTGCTATTTCAAGTGTGGTGGTATTCTAGAATCCAGCCAATGATGCTTACAATATGCACGTATTCATCAAAAATAGGTATAATCTGACTTTATTTTTGTAAAAAAATCATATAAATATTTGCTTCCGCGACCGAATTTTATAATTTTTCATCATATTTTAGCTAAAAGAAAACATTGCAACAAGAAAATTGCTATTTCAAGTGTGGTAGGTATTCTAAAATCCAGCCCATATAGCTTACAATATACAACGTATTCATTAAAAATAGGTAAAATCTGACTTTATTTTTGTAAAAAATCTTATATAAATATTTGCTTCCGCGCCCGAATTTTATAATTTGTCATCATATTTTATCCATAGTATAGGTCCAGAAGCATGTTTATGAATGTTTTAACAAAAATATCCATTTCAAAAATAGGTAAAATCTGACTTTATTTTTGTAAAAAATCATATAAATATTTGCTTCCGCGCCCGACTTTTATGATTTTTCATCATATTTTAGCTAAAAGAAAACATTGCAACAAGAAAATTGCTATTTCAAGTGTGGTGGTATTCTAGAATCCAGCCAATGAAGCTTACAATACGCAACGTATTCATCAAAAATAGGTAAAATCTGACTTTATTTTTGTAAAAAATCATATAAATATTAGCTTCCGCGACCGAATTTTATAATATTTTATCATATTATAGCTAAAACAAAACATTCCAACAAGAAAATTGCTATTTCAAGTATGGTATGTATTCTAGAATCCAGCCCATGTAGCTTACAATATACATCGTGTTCATTAAAAATAGGTAAAATAATGACTTTATTTTTGTAAAAAATCATATAAATATTTGCATCCGCGCTCGAATTTTATAATTTTTCATCATATTTTATCCATAGTATAGGTCCAAAAGCATGTTTATGAATGTTTTAACAAAAATATCCATTTCAAGAATAAGTAAAATTTAACTCAATTTTTGTAAAAAATCATATAAATATTTGCTTCCGCGCCCGAATTTTATGATTTTTCATGATAATTTAGGTAAAAGAAAACATTGCAACAAGAAAATTGCTATTTCAAGTGTGGTAGGTATTCTAGAATCCAGCCAATGAAGCTTACAATATACAACTTATTCATCAAAAATAGGTAAAATCTGACTTAATTTTTGTAAAAAATTATATAAATATTTGCTTCCGCGCCCGAATTTTATAATTTATTATTATATTTTATCTATAGTATAGGTCCAAAAGCATATTTATGAATGTTTTAACAAAATTATCCATTTCAAAAATAGGTAAAATCTGACTTTATTTTTGTAAAAAATCATATAAATATTTGCTTCCGCGCCCGAATTTCATAATTTTTTATCATATTTTAGCTAAAAGAAAACATTGCAACAAGAAAATTGCTATTTCAAGTGTGGTGGTATTCTAGAATACAGCCAATGAAGCTTACAATAAGCAACGTATTCATCAAAAATATGTAAAATCTGACTTTATTTTTGTAAAAAAAACATAAATATTGACTTCCGCGACCGAGTTTTTTAATTTTTCATCATATTTTAACTAAAAGAAAACATTGCAACAAGAAATTTGCTATTTCAAGTGTGGTAGGTATTCTAGAATCCAGCCCATGTAGCTTACAATATACAACGTATTCATTAAAAATAGGTAAAATCAGACTTTATTTTTGTAAAAAATCATATAAATATTTGCTTCCGCGCCCTAATTTTATAATTATTCATCATATTTTATCCATAGTATAGGTCCAAAAGCATGTTTATGAATGTTTTAACAAAAATATTCATTTCAAAAATAGGTAAAATCTGACTTTATTTTTGTAAAAAATCATATAAATATTTGCTTCCGCGCCTGAATTTTATAATTTTTCATCATATTTTAGCTAAAAGAAAACATTGCAACAAGAAAATTGCTATTTTAAGTGTGGTGGTATTCTAGAATTCAGCCAATGAAGCTTACAATATGCAACGTATTCATCAAAAATAGGTAAAATCTGACTATATTTTTGTAACAAATCATATAAATATTTGCTCCCGCGACCGAATTTTATAATTTTTCATCATATTTTAGCTAAAAGAAAACATTGCAACAAGATAATTGCTATTTCAAGTGTGGTGGTATTCTAGAATCCAGCCAATGAAGCTTACAACATGCAACGTATTCATCAAAAATAGGTAAAATCTAACTTTATTTTTGTAAAAAATCATATGAATATTTGCTTCCGCGACCGAATTTTATAATTTTTCATCATATTTTAGCTAAAAGAACACATTGCAACAAAAAATTGTTATTACAAGTGTGGTAGGTATTCTAAAATCCAGCCCATGTAGCTTACAATATACAACGTATTCATTAAAAATAGGTAAAATCTGACTTTATTTTTGTAAAAAATCATATAAATATTTGCTTTCGCGCCCGAATTTTATGATTTTTCATCATATTTTACCTAAAAAAAACATTGCTACAAGAAAATTGCTATTTCAATTGTGGTAGGTATTCTAGAATCCAGCCCATGTAGCTTACAAAATACAACTTATTCGTCAAAAATAGGTAAAATCTGACTTTATTTTTGTAAAAAATTATATAAATATTTTGCTTCCGCGCACGAATTTTATGATTTTTCATCATATTTTATCCATAGTATTGGTCCAAAAGCATTTTTATGAATGGTGTAACAAAAATATCCATTTCAAAAATAGGTAAAATCTGACTTTATTTTTGTTAAAAATCATATAAATATTTGCTTCCGCGCCCGAATTTTATAATTTTTCATCATATTCTAGCTAAAAGAAAACATTGCAACAAGAAAATTGCAATTTCAAGTTTGGTGGTATTCTAGAATCTGACTTTATTTTTGTAATAAATTATATAAATATTTGCTTCCGCGCCCGAATTTTATAATTTTTTGTCTTATTTTATCCATAGTATATGTCCAAAAGCATGTTTATGAATGTTTTAACAAAAATATCTATTTCATAAATAGGTAAAATCTGACATTATTTTTGTAAAAAATCATATGAATATTTGCTTCCGCGCCTGATTTTAATGATTTTTCATTATATTTTAGCTAAAAGAAAACATTGCTACAAGAAAAATTGCTATTTCAATTGTGGTAGGTATTCTAGAATCCAGCCCATGTAGCTTACAATATACAACGTATTCATCAAAAATAGGTAAAATCTGACTTTATTTTTGTAAAAAATCATATAAATATTTGCTTCCGCGCCCGTATTTTATAATTTTTTATCATATTTTAGCTAAAAGAAAACATTGCAACAAGAAAAATGCTATTTCAAGTGTGATAGGTATTCTAGAATCCAGCCAATGAAGCTTACAATATACAACGTATTCATCAAAAATAGGTAAAATCTGACTTAATTTTTGTAAAAAATTTATATAAATATTTGCTTCCGCGCCCGAATTTTATAATTTTTCATTATATTTTATCCATAGTATAGGTCCAAAAGCATGTTTATGAATGTTTTAACAAAAATATCCATTTCAAGAATAGGTTAAATCGCTTTTATTTTTGTAAAAAATCAAATAAATATTTGCTTCCGCGCCCGAATTTTATAATTTTTCATCATATTTTAACTAAAAGAAAACATTGCAACTAGAAAATTGCTATTTCAAGTGTGGTGATATTCTAGACTCCAGCCAATGAAGCTTACAATATGCAACGTATTCTTCAAAAATAGATAAAATCTGACTTTATTTTTGTAAAATATCATATAAATATTTGCTTCCGCGACCGAATTTTATAATTTTTCATCATCTTTTAGTTAAAAGACAACATTGCAACAAGAAAATTGCTATTTCAAGTGTGGTAGGTATTCTAGAATCCAGCCATTGTAGCTTACAATATACAACGTATTCATTAAAAATAGGGAAAATCTGACTTAATTTTTGTAAAAAATCATATAAATATTTGCTTCCGCGCACGATTTTAATAATTTTTTATCATGTTTTATCCATAGTATAGGTCCAAAAGCATGTTTATAGAATGTTTTAACAAAAATATCCATTTCAAAAATAGGTAAAATCTGACTTTATTTTTGTAAAAAATTATATAAATATTTGCTTCCGTGCCCGAATTTTATGATTTTTCATCATATTTTAGCTAAAAGAAAACATTGCTACAAGAAAATTGCTATTTCAATTGTGTTAGGTATTCTAGAATCCAGGCCATGTAGCTTACAATATACAACGTATTCATCAAAAATAGGTAAAATCTGACTTTATTTTTGTAAAAAATCATATAAATATTTGCTTCCGCGCCCGAATTTCATAATTTTTCATCATATTTTATCCTTAGTATAGGTCCGAAATAATGTTTATGAATGTTTTAACAAAAATATCCATATCAAGAATATGTAAAATTTTACTTTATTTTTGTAAACAATCATATAAATAATTGCTTCCGCGACCGAATTTTATAATTTTTCATCATATTTTAGCTAAAGAAAACATTGCAACAAGAAAATTGCTATTTCAAGTGTGGTAGGTATTCTAGAATCCAGCCCATGTAGCTTTCAATATGCAACGTATTCATCAAAAATAGGTAAAATCTGACTTTATTTTTGTAAAAAATCATATAAAGATTTGCTTCCGCGCCCCAATTTTATAATTTTTTCATCACATTTTATCCATAGTATAGGTCCAAACACATGTTTATGAATGTTTTAAACAAAAATATCCATTTCAAGAGTAGGTAAAATCTGACTTTATTTTTGTAAAAAATTATATAAATATTTGCTTCCGCGCCCGAATTTTATAATTTTTTATTATATTTTATCCATAGTATAGGTCCAAAAGCATGTTTATGAATGTTTTAACAAAAATATCCATTTCAAGAATAGGTTAAATCTGACTTTATTTTTGTAAAAAATCATTCAAATATTTGCTTCCGCGCCCGAATTTTATGAATTTTCATCATATTTTAGCTCAAAGAAAAATTGCTACAAGAAAAATTACTATTTCCAGAATCTAGCCCATATAGCTTACAGTCCACAGCGTTTTCATGAAAAATAGGTAAAATCTGACTTTATTTTTGTAAAAAATCATATAAATATTTGCTTCCCGCGCCCGAATTTTATAATTTTTCATCATATTTTAGCTAAAAGAAAAAATTGCAACAAGAAAATTGCTATTTCAAGTGGGGTGGTATTCTAGAATCCAGCCAATGAAGCTTACAATATGCAACGTATTGATCAAAAATAAATAAAATCTGACTTTAATTTTTGTAAAAAATCATATAAATATTTGCTTCCGCGATCGAATTTTATAATTTTTCATCATCTTTTAGCTAAAAGACAACATTGCAACAAGAAAATTACTATTTCAAGTGTGGTAGGTATACTAGAATCCAGCCCATGTAGCTTACAATATACAACGTATTCATTAAAAATAGGGAAAATCTGACTTAATTTTTGTAAAAAATCATATAAATATTTGCTTCCGCGCACGAATTTAATAATTTTTTATCATATTTTCTCCATAGTATAGGTCCAAAAGCATGTTTATGAATGTTTTAACAAAAATATCCATTTCTATAATAGGTAAAATCTGACTTTATTTTTGTAAAAAATTATATAAATATTTGCTTACGCGCCCCGAATTTTATGATTTTTCATCATATTTTAGCTAAAAGAAAACATTGCTACAAGAAAATTGCTATTTCAATTGTGTTAGGTATTCTAGAATCCAGGCCATGTAGCTTACAATATACAACGTATTCATCAAAAATAGGTAAAATCTGACTTTATTTTTGTAAAAAATCATATAAATATTTGCTTCCGCGCCCGAATTTCATAATTTTTCATCATATTTTATCCTTAGTATAGGTCCGAAAGCATGTTTATGAATGTTTTAAAAAAAATATCCATTTCAAGAATATGTAAAATCTGACTTTAATTTTGTAAACAATCATATAAATATTTGCTTCCGCGCCCGAATTTTATCATTTTTCATCATATTTTAGCTAAAAGAAAACATTGCAACAAGAAAATTGCTATTTAAAGTGTGGTGGTATTCTAGAATCCAGCCAATGAAGCTTAACAATATACAACGTATTCATCAAAAATAGTTAAAATCTGACTTAATTTTTGAAAAAATTATATAAATATTTGCTTCCGCGCCCGAATTTTATAATTTTTCATCATATTTTAGCTAAAATAAAACATTGCAACAAGAAAATTTCTATTTCAAGTGTGGTAGGTATTCTAGAATCCAGCCCATGTAGCTTACAATATACAACGTATTCATTAAAAGTAGGTAAAATTTGACTTTATTTTTGTAAAAAATCATATAAATATTTGCTTCCGCGCCCGAATTTTATAATTTTTTATTATATTTTATCCATAGTATAGGTCCAAAAGCATGTTATGAATGTTTTAACAAAAATATCCATTTCAAAAATAGGTAAAATCTGACTTTATTTTTGTAAAAAATCATATAAATATTTGCTTCCGCGCCCGAATTTTATAATTTTTCATCATAATTATGTAAAAAAAAAACATTGTAACAAGAAAATTGCTATTTCAAGTGTGGTAGGTATTCTAGAATGCAGCCAATGAAGCTTATAATATGCAACGTATTCATCAAAAATGGGTAAAATCTGAGTATATTTTTGTAAAAATCATATAAATATTTGCTTCCGCGCCCGAATTTTATGATTTTTTATCATATTTTAACTAAAAGAAAACATTGCTACAAGATAATTGCTATTTCTATTGTGGTAGGTATTCTAGAATCCAGCCCATGTAGCTTACAATATACAACGTATTCATCAAAAATAGGTAAAATCTGACTTTATTTTTGTAAAAAATCATATAATTATTTGCTTCCGCGCCCGAATTTTATAATTTTTCATCAAAGTTTATCCACAATCTAGGTCCAAAAGCATGTTTATGAATGTTTTAACAAAAATATACATTTCAAGAATAGGTAAAATCTGACTTTATTTTTGTAAAAAATAATATAAATATTTGCTTCCGCGCCCGAATTTTATAATTTTTCATTATATTTTATCCATAGTATAGGTCCAAAAGCATGTTTATGAAAGTTTTAACAAAAATATCTATTTCAAAAATAGGTAAAATTTGACTTTATTTTTGTAAAAAATCATATAAATATTTGCTTCCGCGCCCGAATTTTATAATTTTTCATCATATTTTAGCTAAAAGAAAACATTGCCACTAAAAAATTTCTATTTCAAGTGTGGTAGGTATTCTAGAATCCAGCCCATGTAGCTTACAATATACAACGTATTCATTAAAATTAGGTAAAATCTGACTTTATTTTTGTAAAAAATTATATGAATATTTGCTTTCGTACCCGAATTTGATGATTTTTCATCATAAATTAGGTAAAAGAAAACATTGCAACAAGAAAATTTCTATTTCAAGTGGTGGTAGGTATTCTAGAATCCAGCCCATGTAGCTTACAATATACAACGTATTCATTAAAAGTAGGTAAAATTTGACTTTATTTTTGTAAAAAATCATATAAATATTTGCTTCCGCGCCCGAATTTTATAATTTTTTATTATATTTTATCCATAGTATAGGTCCAAAAGCATGTTTATGAATGTTTTAACAAAAATATCCATTTCAAAAATAGGTAAAATCTGACTTTATTTTTGTAAAAAATCATATAAATATTTGCTTCCGCGCCCGAATTTTATAATTTTTCATCATAATTATGTAAAAGAAAACATTGTAACAAGAAAATTGCTATTTCAAGTGTGGTAGGTATTCTAGAATGCAGCCAATGAAGCTTACAATATGCAACGTATTCTTTAAAAAATAGGTTAAATCTGAGTATATTTTTGTAAAAAATCATATAAATATTTGCTTCCGCGCCCGAATTTTATGATTTTTTATCATATTTTAGCTAAAAGAAAACATTGCTACAAGAAAATTGCTATTTCTATTGTGGTAGGTATTTTAGAATCCAGCCCATGTAGCTTACAATATACAACGTATTCATCAAAATAGGTAAAAATCTGACTTTATTTTTGTAAAAAATCATATAATTATTTGCTTCCGCGCCCGAATTTTAAAAATTTTTCATCAAAGTTTATCCACAATATAGGTCCAAAAGCATGTTTATGAATGTTTTAACAAAAATATACATTTCAAGAATAGGTAAAATCTGACTTTATTTTTGTAAAAAATAATATAAATATTTGCTTCCGCGCCCGAATTTTATAATTTTTCATTATATTTTATCCATAGTATAGGTCCAAAAGCATGTTTATGAAAGTTTTAACAAAAATATCTATTTCAAAAATAGGTAAAATTTGACTTTATTTTTGTAAAAAATCATATAAATATTTGCTTCCGCGCCCGAATTTTATAATTTTTCATCATATTTTAGCTAAAAGAAAACATTGCCACTAAAAAATTTCTATTTCAAGTGTGGTAGGTATTCTAGAATCCAGCCCATGTAGCTTACAATATACAACGTATTCATTAAAATTAGGTAAAATCTGACTTTATTTTTGTAAAAAATTATATGAATATTTGCTTTCGTACCCGAATTTGATGATTTTTCATCATAATTTAGGTAAAAGAAAACATTGCAACAAGACAATTGCTATTTCAAGTTTGGTAGGTATTCTAGAATCAGTTAATGAAGCTTACAATATACAACGTATTCATCGAAAATAGGTAAAATCTGACTTAATTTTTGTAAAAAATAATATAAATATTTGTTTCCGCGCCCGAATTCTATAATTTTTCATTATCTTTTATCCATAGTATAGGTCCAAAAGCATGTTTATGAATGTTTTAACAAAAATATCCATTTCAAAAAATAGGTAAAATCAGACTTTATTTTTGTAAAAATCATATAAATATTTGCTTCCGCACCCGAATTTTATAATTTATCATCATATTATAGCTAAAAGAAAACATTGCAACAGAAAATTGGTATTTCAAGTGTGGAGGTATTCTAGAATCCAGCCAATGAAGCTTACAATATGCAACGTATTCATCAAAAATAGGTAAAATCTGACTTTATTTTTCTAAAAAATCATATAAATATTTGCTTCCGCGACCGGAATTTTATAATTTTTCATTATATTTTAGCTAAAAGAAAATATTGCAACAAGAAAATTGCTATTTCGAGTGTGGTAGGTATTCTAGAATCCAGCCCATGTAGCTTACAATATACAAAGCCTTCATTAAAAATAGGTAAAATCTGAATTTTTTTTGTAAAAAATCATATAAATATTTGCTTCCGCGCCCGAATTTTATAATTTTTCATCATATTTTAGCTAAAAGAAAACATTGCAACAAGAAAATTTCTATTTCAAGTGTGGTAGGTATTCTAGAATCCAGCCCATGTAGCTTACAATATACAACGTATTCATTAAAAGTAGGTAAAATTTGACTTTATTTTTGTAAAAAATCATATAAATATTTGCTTCCGCGCCCGAATTTTATAATTTTTTATTATATTTTATCCATAGTATAGGTCCAAAAGCATTTTTATGAATGTTTTAACAAAAATATCCATTTCAAAAATAGGTAAAATCTGACTTTATTTTTTGTAAAAAATCATATAAATATTTGCTTCCGCGCCCGAATTTTATAATTTTTCATCATAATTATGTAAAAGAAAACATTGTAACAAGAAAATTGCTATTTCAAGTGTGGTAGGTATTCTAGAATGCAGCCAATGAAGCTTACAATATGCAACGTATTCATCAAAAATAGGTAAAATCTGAGTATATTTTTGTAAAAAATCATATAAATATTTGCTTCCGCGCCCGAATTTTATGATTTTTTTATCATATTTTAGCTAAAAGAAAACATTGCTACAAGGAAATTGCTATTTCTATTGTGGTAGGTATTCTAGAATCCAGCCCATGTAGCTTACAATATACAACGTATTCATCAAAAATAGGTAAAATCTGACTTTATTTTTGTAAAAAATCATATAATTATTTGCTTCCGCGCCCGAATTTTATAATTTTTCATCAAAGTTTATCCACAATCTAGGTCCAAAGCATGTTTATGAATGTTTTAACAAAAATTTACATTTCAAGAATAGGTAAAATCTGACTTTATTTTTGTAAAAGATCATATAAATATTTGCTTCCGCGCCCGAATTTTATGGTTTTATCATAATTTAGGTAAAAGAAAACATTGCAATAAGAAAATTGCTATTTCAAGTGTGGTAGGTATTCTAGAATCCAGCCAATGTAGCTTACAACATACAACGTATTCATCAAAAATAGGTAAAATCTGACTTAATTTTTGGAAAAAATAATATAAATATTTGCTTCCAGCGCCCGAATTTTATAATTTTTCATTATATTTTATCCATAGTATAGGTCCAAAAGCATGTTTATGAAAGTTTTAACAAAAATATCTATTTCAAAAATAGGTAAAATTTGACTTTATTTTTGTAAAAAATCATATAAATATTTGCTTCCGCGCCCGAATTTTATAATTTTTCATCATATTTTAGCTAAAAGAAAACATTGCAACTAAAAAATTGCTATTTCAAGTGTGGTAGGTATTCTAGAATCCAGCCCATGTAGCTTACAATATACAACGTATTCATTAAAATTAGGTAAAATCTGACTTTATTTTTGTAAAAAATTATATAAATATTTGCTTCCGAACCCGAATTTGATGATTTTTCATCATAAATTAGGTAAAAGAAAACATTGCAACAAGAAAATTGCTATTTCAAGTGTGGTAGGTATTCTAGAATCCAGCCAATGAAGCTTACAATATACAACGTATTCATCAAAAATAGGTAAAATCTGACTTAATTTTTGTAAAAAATAATATAAATATTTGTTTCCGCGCCCGAATTCTACAATTTTTCATTATCTTTTATCCATAGTATAGGTCCAAAAGCATGTTTATTGAATGTTTTAACAAAAATATCCATTTCAAAAATAGGTAAAATCTGACTTTATTTTTGTAAAAATCATATAAATATTTGCTTCCGCACCCGAATTTTATAATTCATCATCATATTTTAGCTAAAAGAAAACATTGCAACAAGAAAATTGCTATTTCAAGTGTGGAGGTATTCTAGAATCCAGCCAATGAAGCTTACAATATGCAACGTATTCATCAAAAATAGGTAAAATCTGACTTTATTTTTGTAAAAAATCATATAAATATTTGCTTCCGCGACCGAATTTTATAATTTTTCATTATATTTTAGCTAAAAGAAAATATTGCAACAAGATAATTGCTATTTCGAGTGTGGTAGGTATTCTAGAATCCAGCCCATGTAGCTTACAATATACAAAGTATTCATTAAAAAATAGGTAAAATCTGACTTTTTTTTTGTAAAAAATCATATAAATATTTGCTTCCGCGCCCGAATTTTATAATTTTTCATCATATTTTAGCTAAAAGAAAACATTGCAACAAGAAAATTCCTATTTCAAGTGTGGTAGGTATTCTAGAATCCAGCCCATGTAGCTTACAATATACAACGTATTCATTAAAAGTAGGTAAAATCTGACTTTATTTTTGAAAAAAATCATATAAATATTTGCTTCCGCGCCCGAATTTTATAATTTTTATTATATTTTATCCATAGTATAGGTCCAAAAGCATGTTTATGAATGTTTTAACAAAAATATCTATTTCAAAAATAGGTAAAATTTGACATTATTTTTGTAAAAAATCATATAAATATTTGCTTCCGCGCCCGACTCTGAGATAGCGCGT